>NTPY01000511.1:137089-181760 GCA_002922825.1 Brachionus calyciflorus
TTCAATGTTACATCTTCTAAAAAGCAAATTTTTAAAAATTTATATGTGTGTTAGTCTATTGTCTAGTTTTTTTTTAATACTGCTATTTGATTGTCTGATATTTTAACATAGAGCCCATAATCTTTAATTCGACATCTCGTCAAAAACATTTTCTTTAAAACATAAGGCGGTATTCTAGCTTAATATTCTCTAGCAGACCATCGTATCTAAATTGGTGTCTGAAAATGCCACGATAAAACTATTTCTAATTTTGAATTTTTAAAAACTTGTCAATCTTGGAGGAACATAAATATTCTCAAAGTTATTTAGTTCAAAATTATTTTACCTCGGCTGTTGGTTGGAATGAAGCTGAGTCTATTTGAAAAGTAAGTTTTCCAAACTATTTGACATTTTATAAAGCATGGTTTTAAGTAAAATATTATCATGTCTTTATTTGAGCAGTGTTATACTCAATCATTATATCTTCTTCCTTGGAATTGAAAAAAAAACAGGTAGTTTTTGACTTTTAGCAACACGAGTAAAAGCCGATGAGATCTTGTTTTTTCTGCACCACATGTGGCGATTTTTACTCTTTTTTATCCTTTATTCATATAAGTGTAATTACCATGTATTTTATCATAGACGATATAGTTACTTCATCCAAATATTTTTTACCCATTTTTCGGATTATGGAATTATACGAATTTTCGTTAATCAGAATCTATTTTTTTAAATATTTTCTTATACGATTTAAGAGGCTTGACTGTAATTAACTTTTCTTTTTTGTTTATTGATTTTTTTGTATTTTTATTATTAAAACTTAGATATTTAGCTCATTACTTTTTAAAATAAAAAGCATTATTTTTATACTTGAAAGTAGAATCAAAGACTAGATAAAATTTTATCTATTTTGATTTTTTTGAAACAAATTGAAAGAAATAAAAGTTTTAAAATTTGAGATTGGCTTGAAATTGAGTAAAATCTCACTTTTTTTTTCGACCCACATACGCAACATAATTTACCATCTCCCATTTTTTTTTGCCGTTTCTATGACATTTGATAAGGAAGTTCATTAAAAAATAAATACAAAGTAAAACTAATCTTTAAATAAAATTTTAATCACAAAAATGCATCTCAAAAAACATAAATTCTTTTATCTTTCTTTTTTATTATTTCTAATTTATGTCGGTATAAATTTACTCTGGTCTAAAAATGAAAATATTTATTTCATAAGAAATTTAGTCGAATCTGGACTGGACCAATTTAATAAAGAATTTTCAAATATAACTCAAACCAAATGTGATCCAAGGCAAAATAATCTTACCTATAATTCTTGTTTAACCAGTCTTAAACTCTTAGATGATAAAATAGACATTTTTAAAGAAAAAAAAGACGAGTGTTCATTTTGTTTAAAAATAAATGGCATCAAAAAAATTATTTATCATCATACATTTTGGCAAATAAAATCACAAAAAGATTCACCTAATTACAATTATCAATACCGTATGTTAAACTTAAACTTAATGTCTTATCTTGTCACTCAAAATTTATGCTGTACTAAATTTATCCTATGGAAATTGGAATCTTTTCCAATTTATCTAGAACTAGATATAAATAAAAAATTCTCTAAATGGATTCAAAATGGACAAATTCAAATTCGTAATTTCGATTTGAAAATATTATGTAATTTAAAAACAAATTTGTCCATTATTCATAAATATAATTTATGTCAATCTGTATTAAATTTAAATCCTGATAAACTAGTAGCTTTTAGTGATCTAGTTCGTTTTATTGTACTCGACGTGTACGGTGGTATTTACACAGACGGAGATGTTTTCTACCTTAAAGACATGAGTCTATTATGGACTAGAAATTTTGCTTATAAATGGTCTCATTTAAACGAGTTGAACACAGCTGTTTTAGGAATTAATAAAAATGTCGATTCAAGAATAAATGAAATTTATGATTTCATATTTGAAAAGTTTAGTTTAAGACCAAGATATTTAATTTTGGGAAAATTAGATAAAATAATAGCCAAAAGTCATCCAGAGTCAATTTCATATTTTATCGGTAAAGATAAATTATTTAATAACGATTATTTAAAAGTTTATCACAGTTTTTTATTTGATCCCATATGGTTGTGTAATGATGGTAAAATTAAAGTCTTAAATGAAAAATTAGTTTGTTCATTTAGTGATTTTACAAAAAGAGCCCATATTAAACAAGGTGAATTTAAATGTGAAAATTTTTTTCCAGGTGCATTTACGTATCATATACATTCGATGCCTAATAAATATGAAATACATGAAAATTCCTATTTAAATTTTTTTGAAAATTACTTTCGAAATAAATTAGTTTGATTATTTGTTTTCTTTTGAATTTTTAAAATACCGAGTAGAAACTTTATTTTGAGTCGACAGTTTTTACACAAAATCCTTGATATAAACTAGAAATACCTTAAATTATTTAAGAAGCTTAAAAATTCAGTATTTCACAAATTTTAAAGGTTTCTTCTCGGAAGCTCCTTTTAAACTTCATTTTTTTTTATTTTTACTAAAATATAAAATGGCCTATTTTAAAGAATTTATTATTTAAAGATAAAACATGAATCATCGTATAATTTTATTTTTTAGAAGGAATATTTGTTCAAATTATTGCTTTTAAAATGAATTCGAGAAGTTATTCCATTTAAAGGTGAACCGTAATAAATTGTCTGTTTGCTTTTGATTCCTGGATGCATATCAAAGGCAATATCATTTCCGGTATTCAAATTTCTACTGACAATAGGAAAAAAACTACTAGTAATGGCTAGCCTTACTCTATGTCCTGGTAAAAACTGATGGCCTATTTCATGAAAATCAATCGTTAAGTTGTAAATTTTGTTTGGTTCCATTAGAGTTTCTTTATCAAAACCATTTCTGTATCTTGTTCTTAATTGATTAGAATCCATTGAACCTAATTTAATTGAATTTCCATTCTGGTCAACATCCATTAAAAAAGCTACAAAGTCTGTGTCTTTTACATTAGATGAAAATGTCAATTCTAGTTTTACCTCACCAAATATATTAAAAGCTTGTTTTATTTTTGGACTTGTATAAACTAAAAAATCAGTTCTATTCAGATAGAAATTCATATCAACAGGATAAACAACGTTTTTATATAAATTACTCATGACTGGTTTATCTGGGTCATAATCAAAGTTATCGCTTCCAATTCGAGGTTGATTTAAATCAAGTTCACCATCTCCATTTATGCTATTAGCTCGGCTGGTGCTTTTTAAATAGAGATATTTATCGTCAAAATTGTCTGTTAAAAAATAAGAACCCTCGAGCCATTTATTTTCTCCTGTTATATAAACTTTTGAGGGTGACCAGTTTGGCTTTGGTCCATCTTTAAGACACCAGTCATAAAATTCTTTAGTGATATTTAATCCTGGTAAAAATGCATTATCTTCAAAAACTAAGTCGCCTAGACTTTTTATCGGTTCTCCTGTTAAATAGTCTAGTCCACCATCGGCAGCAGTTTCATGCGAATAAGGTCCAATTATTATAAAATGATCTTTTTTTGCACCATATTTCTTTATATTTTCAAAGTGCATAATGGTTCCATGCATCGTAAAATCAAACCAACCGGTAAACCCCAAACTTGGAATATCTATCTGAGAATAGTTTTCGGATTTTAAAAAAATTCGATCCCAATATGAATCAAATGTTGGATGTTTTAAGAAATTTTTATATAAATTTATAGGTTTACCAGTTACGAATTCATCAAGAGTGTACAATGGACGATGATTAAGCCATTGAGAGGGATTCGGATTTATCCATTCTTTTGATTTATTTTTGAAATTAACCATTTTACCAAGCCATGTAAATGTCCATTCTAACGAAAATGCTTTGTTATACGGTTGAATATCAAATTGCTTTCCAACGCTTGCACTCGGTGTAATGCAGAAAAGGTTTTTGGGTTTTTTAGCTGCGACATACCATTGATTTGTACCTGAATAAGATGCACCTCTCATACCAATTTTTCCATTTGACCATGACTGCTTTGCTATCCATTCAATTAAATCATATCCATCTTGTCCATCATTTGCAAATATTTCAAAATCACCTTCTGAATCGCCAGTTCCGCGGACATCTGCTATTACAAATATATATCCATTTTGATACCAAAAGTCGGCTTCGCCACGAAAATTGTTTATTGAACTCCTTCCGTATGGTGTCATTTCTAAAATAGCAGGTAATTTCTCATTTTTTAATGAGTGATAAAAGTCCACTGCAATATATTTCCCATCTTTCATTTGAACATATTCAGTCAAGAAGTTGTCATCGCTTAAGCAACAAACCAAATTCAGAGAAAGAAATTTTAGAAAAATTTTTAGAAACATTTTTAAAAAAAATAAAATTGAATTTTCTTACTGAAATGACTGATTTATATGAATTTTTGTTAAGAAGTTATTTAGAAAAGGTGGTAAAATAAAAGGTTGAAAAATGGTATGTTATGTCAAAATTTAAATGTTAATTTATTTCATTTCTATTTTTACAGTTCTTTTTGGTTTCTAAACTAATAAACTTTTGGGATATTATCTAAAATTTATTTAAGAATACCGAAAAAGGTTTTAAAATTTAGATTGATTTTTGAAAAACTTTTTTTCCATTTTGCATAAAATAAAACCTTTTTTAAATAAAAGAAGGATTTTCTAAAATTAAACTTTTTGTTTTCAAATAATGCTATCAAGAAATTAGTCTTTAAAATCAAATTTTAAAGTTATTTTTCATTTCTATTTTTAAAATTCTAAACTAATAACCTTTCGGGATTTTTATTAAAATTTACTTAGATATCTAAGTAAGTAAAAGTTACTGGAATAACTAAAAAACGTAGTTCCGAAAAAATAATCATTTAAACAAAAAAGATTGATGATTTTTCGATCATTTTATGAAAATTTATTTTCAAGGTTATTTTACAGGAATTCAATTTTTGAAAAATTTGTTTAAAAATTTTAAGATTTTTAGTTTTGGCGATTTTTTGTGCTTCTTCAAGAATTGCTGTTATCTTAATGGTATTCATACGAAAGTTTGTTGGATGGAAAGAACTAGCGGTTATTGCTAAAAGCCGGACCTATAGTTTAAATAAGAAGCTTGAAGCCAAAAATAGTCGATCACCATTTTTCTTGTAGAGAATTTTACGAACTTTCGTTTAATGGTCTTATTAAAGCTCCAGGACTTTTGGTCCGACGTGTAGACGCGTCAAAAAAAATTGATTTTTTACCTTCGGACCAGTACCTACAGATCGAAAAAAGGGTCAAATAAAAGTCGATCACCTATTTTATAGTAGAGTTTTTTACGAGCTTTCACTTAATGCTTCGACTTGTATATGCGTTAACCTAAAAAAATTGATTATTCAGAAATTTTCAGATTTTTGAAGAAATTGGATTAAGCCAATTCCCTAAAAAAAATTTTTCTCTAATTTATTTATTTTTTTTCTTTGATATTCTAGTAACTAATCAGTCCGTCTCACTAAAATCAGTTAGTTTCCAATTGTGAAAAGTTTAAACATGTCACTCTGAACTTGAAAATTTGATGTTGGTTTATTTTTCTTTATGCAAAATGTCTCCTTAAGCCTAAGCTTGTTTTCGGAAGAGGCTGAGTCCAAGACATTAACATCACAGTTGATTTTGTAAGCAACCAGAACCCTCATATTTTTTTGAATTTTGTCCTTGAATCTAAATAAGTCTCCTATTTGTTTCGGTGTTTTTTAGGCTACTCAAAAATCGATTTGAGGGTAGTATGAAACGATAAGACTTTTTAGCGTTGATCCGAAAATACTCTTTTTATGTTCGTCTAAATAAGGTAAAGTGATTGTAACAAAAGAACTTAACCAATGTGGGCTTTGAAGAGAATTTTTTTTTAAAGAAATTTTGTAATGGTGGTATCGATTACATCCAGTAGCGTAGCCAGGATTTTTCAAATTGGTGGCCTCAAAAGCTTAATATTTTTTAATTTTTTTTAATTTATTGCTAATAAAAGTTACAAAATAATTTACCATTGTTAAAAAGAAATTATTTAAATAAAATATTTTTTTTATAAATTTAAAATTTTGAATTTATTACTTTCTTGAGATCATGGGTGATAATGTGATGCATTTTTTTAATTCAGATCATTTTTTTAATTCTTTTGTATTCAATCTTTTTTTTTTATAATTATTTTTTATTTTCACTTTTTATTAAAATGTCATGGGACGAATTTTCTCAAATAAAAAAGAGACTTAAGTATTATGATCTAACAAATGCTAAATCAAATAAAAATATCTTATTTTTGTTTTCATATGGATTAAATAAATATATTGATCAAATAAAAAAATTTTGCTTTTTTCAACTTTATCGAATATCAGAAAATTCTAACCGATTTTCTTTTTATTTTTAAACATCGCAAGTACATCACTTACAATTTTACAAAAAAAATCATTTAAATAGGACTTCAGAATGATTTTTATAATAACTTAATATTGTCTTGAACAAATTTTATCAAAAAAAAATGATTTTGAAATCAATATTATTAATTAATTTTATTCACATTGTCACAAGTTGGCCAACATTTCAGTTTTATAATAAAAGTAATCCTAATAATCATGTTGTAATTAGCCCTAAAAATCTAACCTCGTAAAATAAGACAATATTTTTTAATTTCGAGGAAAATAAAACAGTAAAAACGATGTAAAGCAAAAACAGCGTTTGAGTCTTTTTTCCTGTTTTATTTTCTTTGGTAATTCAAATCCAACCCAAAAATTTAAAGATATTTCTAAAATAAAGGCTTGGATTTAGTTACAACAAAGAAACAAAACTTTTAGTTCATGGTTTCGGCGATAATGGTCAAATAACTCGTTTACTAAAAGTCAAAGATCAATATTTGATTGGAGTAAACTTAAATTAAAATTTAATCGAATTTAATTTTATTTATTTAATTTTTTAGTTTGATTATAATATTATAGTGGTTGACTGGGAGAAAGGTGCATCTGGTCCAAACTATTTAGCAGCCTCATCTAATGTTGTTATTACGGGACAAAAGATGGCTGATTTCATAAGAGAAAGTAACATAAATGCTTCAACAGTTCACTGTATTGGCCATAGCTTGGGAGCTCATGTCTGTGGTTTTGCCGGTAAATCGATAAAACTCAATAGAATTTCAGGTTTGAAATTTTTATTTTTGAGCAAACAATAAAAAAAAATCTTTATAAAATTATTTTAAGGCTTAGATCCTGCTGGACCATTTTTTAGTGGTAAACCAAGCAATGAAAGATTAGATAAATCTGACGCTGAGTAAGAATCTAACAAAAAGAAAATGAATTGATTTTTAAAATATTTTCTATCAAAGCTTTGTAGATAATATCCACACTGATTATTGGTACGGCATACAAGAAGCTATTGGTCATCAAGATTTTTATCCAAATGGTGGTTCTTTTCAGTCTGGTTGTGGTCCTTTAGATGGTTTATGGGGAAGACGATCATTTGATGATTTTGCCAATATTCTTAAAATTTCAGTTAGACTTGATCTAACATTTGACCCAAGTAAGATAATTAAAATTTTTTTAGTGATTTTTAAATTTTTGAAATTTTTTGAAAAAAAGTTGATTTAGTTGCTTGTAATCACATGAGAGTTCCTTTGTATTTTGCAGAGAGTATTAATTCGGATTGTCGATTCAGCTCCACTCCATGTGCTAATTATGGTATTTAGACCTAGAGAAATTTTTTTTTTATCGATTACAAAAATTAATTATCTTTAAATTAAAGATGATTTTAAGGCCGGAAGATGTTCATGTAGTTCAAGCCTTGGATGTGCTCCAATGGGAGATCATGCTAATCCAAATTTTCCAAATGGAAAGTACTTCTTGGACACAAATAGAATCGATCAATACTGCATCCAATAAAATAATTCATTTTTTTTTCTCACTAGAACCTTAGATAATAAAATTCTAATTTTTTTTATATAATTTTAAAATTTTTATATAATTTATTGATTCATACTCTAAACATGAAATTACGTGATTTTAGAAAAATGAGAAAAGGAAAATTCTAAATCAAAAAGTTTTATACCTTTTTCAAAGGCATATTAAAGTATTGATGAAGATAGGAAAAAATTTTTCTGCCCTAAATCATGAACCCTAGTTGACAAAATATCTAAGAACTCTATAATATAAAAAAATTCAAATTTCTTTTTTCTTAAAGAACTTTTAATTCTTTATCATATTTGGTAGGGGTTTTACGATTCTTTTGTTATCTAAAAAAATAACTAAGAATTGAAACTTTGACAATTTTTTATTCATGTTTATAAAATGATGCTTTTTAAATCCCTATCAGGTAATAAAGAGACTTAATTGAACTACTAATGGTTTCGAATTTTTGAAGTCACTACGTCATAAAAAAACAATTTTTTTGAACATATCATATCAAAAAAAATTATCAAAAACATTTTTCAAAATTATCTTCGTAAAATCCCTTCTTAAATTCTTACTGGAAATGTTTGACCTAAAATCAAATAAATAAAAATGAAATCAAAATTTGATCAAATGGTAAAACAACAGCTATCCAATATAATCGGACACATGTTTCGATCAGAACCAATTAAAAACCCAGTTAACCCACTACCACATGTAAAAGATTTAACATTTCAAAGTATTTTGTCCATTTTGGCTGTATCGATGAGATT
Organism: Brachionus calyciflorus; assembly: GCA_002922825.1. Lineage (NCBI taxonomy): Eukaryota > Metazoa > Rotifera > Eurotatoria > Ploima > Brachionidae > Brachionus > Brachionus calyciflorus. The sequence goes on from NTPY01000511.1 coordinate 145,771, forward strand.
CTTACAGTACTGGCAATTAAGCTAAACGGTTTTACTCGTTATTTTGATAGTGGTTTTAGTCTTTATACTAAAGTGGTTAAATGGTTCAAGAATGAGAAACACGTGGATCCTCATCAATTCCCCTATTAGTTAGCTGAATCCAAGCCACAATATCAACTACTAGTACTAAACCGGCCAACATACACGGTTACTCGTTTTACGGAAGACAAAGACGTGGGTTAAGAGTTTTGAGAGATACGAATTGGGCTTACAAGACAAGACATGAGCATTATTAGCCTTAATAGAAGGCATATGACTTAAAATCTCTTATTACTTAGTTTGTTAGGTTTTGTAAACACAAAAAATCTAACTAGGATTTATTATTTGAGGCTTTTTAGAAACATTATCTAATGAAAAACTTTTGAGAATACACTAGACTTTATCAAATAAAAATAGGAAAAAAGATCCATTTTAGAGAATACATAAATGGTGAAAATTGTTTAAATTTCAAATAAATAGAAAGAATAGATTTTATTTAATAAAATATGATAAGAAAAATTACATATATTTTTTATTTTGATAAAAAACTAATTGATGTCTTTATTTTTACACAATTTAATGGTTGTTTTCTTGAATTTCAGTCAATTCCTCCATTTCATCTTGATAATATAACTGTTTTAAAACAAATAAAATTAAATCATAAGAATCCCTATAAATTTAAACTAATTCAAAAAAATATTAAATTTTAGTTGATTAACAAAACTTTACCAATAGCTCGAATGGGCTGTCAAAAATAATAAATAATCAAAATTTTCAAACAAAGTTTTATCTAGCGCAAAATCAATTCTTTTCAATTTTGAATTTTTATTAAAACCATCGCATATTCTTTGATAATTGTAAGCGTTTTCATCTTGAGTTAAATATTCATTATTAGTAACTTTATGTCTTTGACTACTACTATTAAAACTAAGCATTTTCCATAAGGAATTCGGACTGTCCAAATTGCATCTATTTATTAGGACTGGTTCTTTAATATCTGTGCTTTTTATCATTGGTTCAATTCTGTATGCAAATGGATCCAATTGATGAAATATATTATAGAAAAAATCACAATTTAATTTAAAATTAACATCCATTAAATTGACGCCTCTCGTTGTCAAAAAAAAAGGAATTGGTGATCCCATGGCGAAAAAATTGTCTACTTTGAATTCAAATTTTAAATTGGGAGTTTCACTCTTTAAAACAAAAATAATTAAATTTTTTATTTAGATATAAATTGTAATAAAGTCTTACTGGAAAGTTTGATAACAAATCAAAAAGTATCAATGATCCCAAAGAGTGACCAATTAAAGATATCTTGCCATTGTAATAAGGATTACGCTCTAAGAATTTTTTTACATATTTATTCAAATTATTTACAACTGTCTCTGTAATTTGCTTTAAAAATCAAAATATTTTATAAACTATTTATAAAAGATTTTTAAAGTGTATCCCAAGAAGAAAAAAAACACTGTGTAGACTCTAGTCTCTATAATCGAATTTTTTTACATATAAAAGGATTTGAAAAATTCGGGAAACAAAAATTTGCTCAAAAAGTCTCGTGTCTCGATAATCGAGAACATGTTAAATCAAATAAAACTTAAGATAAAGTCAGCTATAGAAAAACTTTCAGTTGGAAATAATTTTTTCTTGCTTTTTGTTTTATGTAGCAAAAATTTTACAAATTTTAGCAATTTAAACTTCAGAAAAATTGAAATGAGTGAATAGAAGTAAACTTAACGGCATCCATTTTTGTTTCATTCAAAACAAAACAGAATAAAAAATTTTAAAATAAGGAGGTAAAAAGATTTTTCATATTTGGATGTAGCAAAGTCTCTACATTCTGTAACAATTTAAAGCTAAATTAAAACTACAGTATGTCTAGAAAATTTAGAACATGTCTGTTTTTTACTTTAATTTTATTATTTTTTAATTTTTTCAAAGAAGAAATCAAATTTTTACAGATATGTTTCGATCTCTGTCTCATCTTTCAAATTATGTAAAATTTTTAGTCGTTTTAGGCGTTGGTTCTTTTTTCAGACCATTTTTTGTCTTTTCACCTTTTTAAAATAAGGTGTAATGATAGGTAAATTGTTGCTAAATATGTAATTAATGTTTTTCTTCTCACCGTGGATTTTCCTTATCATTTTAAATTCGCAAAGACGAAAATCGAGAAAGTTCTGACTGTAAAGATTAGATTAACGGATGAGTAATAATGTTTTGAAAAAAATTTGGAAGTATAAAAAAAAATATGTCTAAACTTAATGAAACTCTACAGGATAAAAGCCTTATTTGTTAACTTTATTGTGAATTGATTTCATATCTACAACTTTTAGACCAGCTTTTTTAAACCGAGATACCTTTGAGCTTGGTGCCCCTAGCCTTAGCCATCCGATGCTACAAAAAAATTTCCCCTGGAATTTGATGAAAAACTTAATTAGGCTATAATAATAAGCTTGCCAAAATTAAAGTAAAAAACAGACATGTTCTAAATTTTCTAGACATACTGTGTAAAAATGAAAAAAATTTATTTCAATTTGAACGAATAGTTTGAATGTTTTGTCGGATACGTCATGAAATAAATTTTGCATGTGTTAAATATTACTGAAAAATAATTTTTTGTCGGATAATTGAATTTAATCCGACCACAATTTCTTGCAATAAAAAGGTTTGTTTTGATTGTTTTTTACTGGAAAGGAAGTGAGATTACATCCTGATATCAAAAAATAGAGGTTTCCGGATAAGAGTGGAGACGGAATAACGCCGGAAGACAGTACTCTTAAAAACTTAGTCAATAAAATTTTTTCGTTTAAAAGCATGTCAACTTATTCCAGAAATGTGCGATATCTTTACACTAAAAATATCATTAGAAAGCTAAATTCATCAAGGAAAAATTAAAAAAAAAGGCTCTCTTTAAAAAAAATAAAGCTAAGGCTAAGGACATCAAGCTCTAAGGTATCCCGGTTTAAAAAAACTGGTCTAAAAGTTGTAGATATGAAATCAATTCACAATAAAGTTGACAAATAACGCTTTTATCCTGTAGAGTTTCATTAAGTTTAGACATATTTTTTTTTATACTTCCAAATTTTTTTCAAAACATTATTACTCATCCGTTAATCTAATCTTTACAATCAGAACTTTCTCGATTTTCGTCTTTGCGAATTTAAACTGATAAGGAAAATCCACGGTGAGAAGAAAAACATTAATTACATATTTAGCAACAATTTATCAAAAACAAAAATTATTTAATTTGAATTTTGTGATCATTTTTCATTTTTTCTCTTTGAAATTTTCCCATTCTTAACAAAAGTAAATGTAAAGAAAAAAATGAAAGAAATCTAAAATGAAATTTTGTTACAGGGTAAGAGCCCTAGAAGTTTTAACACTAATAAGAATCATAAAAAAAAGGGCAGAAAAGCTTACTTTTCGATATATAGAATTAGAATAAAAAATCATGTCAGAAATGGCCGTGTTTGAAAATAATCTCAAACTAGGTATACTGGGTAGTGTAATATCTTTCCATTTTTCTTTATCCGAATGTAAAACATTATGCCATGATATTGGTAGAAATTCAATTGAATTAAATTCTTGACTAGATTTTAAATTAGCATTAATTATTTCATTTGAGATTACTTTGAAATTATTTGCTTTTAAAAAATTATAATCAAAAATTTTTAATTTATTTTGTTTTTGAATTGAAATTACCACAGTCTAAAATTGATCTTAATTGTAAATCACATCCCTCGCCTATACCATGAACTATAAAACAAACATTATCAAACTTATCTATTTCATCCGGGTCTACACTTTGATTAAAAGTCTTTAATGTTTGATTCATTTCTTCGTCATGAATTTCTTTTTTTATTTTAGACCATTTGAAACGTTTAACTAAACCATTTTCAGCTTCCCAATAAACTGGTGTTATTAATTTAAGCTTAATGTCGACATCATAACGACCAGCTTTAACAGGAATAAGACATGTTTGATCTTCTTTTATATGAGAATATTCATTTTCTAATTTATCCGAGTCTTTTTGGCTAAAAGGATTCCAAAGAGGGTCGGATTCTTTTAATTTATAAAACCAATAATATAACCATGTGTCAGACATTATGTTTAATTCAAAAATTTTCAAACTATAAAATGTTGATTCAACAAATTATTTATATATAAGAGATAACTTATTGTTTTTTTATTTTTAAATATGTTATCGTATGATTCAACTTATCTATTCGACAAGTGCTTTTTTTATTTTCGAAATTGAATCAAAGGTAATGTTTGATAAGTAGAAATGTTTGAAGTAATATTTTTTAATTCAAATTTAGAAGAGCTTGGTGATGTTAGGGTGTAAAAGGAAACCTGGGAAAATATACTTTTGAATTTTATTAAAGCTAAACATAATTTAAAGTGGTTCAATTTCAAGTAATTAATCAAAATATTTATAGCGAAGTTTAATTATTATTTTTTTTTTGATTTGATGAGTTTTGAAATTAATTATTTTTAAATGATTCAAAATTATTTGAAAAAATTTCCTATTCTGTTAGTTTGATTATTTTTAAAAAAAGTTAAATAACATTCCTTTTTTTATCTTAAATAAGATTTAGTTTTTATCAAATATCTCTCAATAACTTAAGTCACAGGTTTCTCCCTTTTTTCACTTTACAATTACAAAGCTTCGTTTTGCATAGAAATTTTAATTCCAACAAAAAAAAGCTCCTCCGCATAATAAAAATACTATTTCCTATATCTAGAAACTTTTCGCTAAAAATGTTTTTTCAAGTATACAATATTGAGATTGAAGATGATGGTGAGTAGGGTGCACATTTACTTTATTTTAAGGAAAATTAGGTAAATTAAGTAGAGTAAAAATTTACTTTTACAAGTAAACTTTTTTCAAGGTAAATTTCAATAAAAAATTAAAATTGCTTGAATTAAGACCAGTATAAGTTGTTTAACTCAACAAAAATTAGTTTGGAATGTCAAAGGTTCTCGTTCAACAAAAAATTGGAGTTATTCTTCCATTTTACTTTTAAAAGTATTTTAAACTTAAGTTTTATACGGCTATTTGAGTTGTTTTTAAATCGATTAGGGATTAAACTGCCTTAGAGGACAAATAAATAATAAAGATAAATAAAATATAAGTCTTTATTGATAATGGCCACTTATAGAACAATCGAGCGAATTGATCAGTTGACCTTCTATATTAGACTAGCCTAATATAGAAGGTCAACTGATCAATTCGCTCGATTCAAAAATTTCAAATTTTCTTGTAGTTTAAAAATTTTTTTTAAATTCATGTACACAATAGTTTTATTGAAATAATCTTGTCTTAATGTTTTGAATTCAGCTGAATTAAATGCATTTATGAAGAGGAGATGAAGTCATAGATGAGGACTACAACAATTAAATCTTTTTTTTACTTTTTACTAGTCTAAGTAAATTTTCGAGAAAATTCTAACAATTAAGAAGAAGTAGACAATGAAGTTGATCAAAATGGTTTTAATTTCATTAAAACATTGAATTACCCGATTTTGTTTATTTAAAATCTATCTCTAAGAGAACTAAAGTAACCTATACATAACTATCAGTAACCTAAACTATAAGTAACCTATATAAGATTTTTGTAAAAAATCATCATGATGACTTTAAATTAGGAATTAAAGTCATCATGAATTTACAGAATTTCGTTAAAAGCTTCATTTAAATATTCATCACTTGACAAATAGAACGGAAGTACTTACTAACTCATTAAAATTCTGAGTAGTATATTCAAAATCACTCAATTGAAACGATTAAAAATGAAATCTATGAAAAATCCTATTAAAGCAGTGATTGAATTGAGTCTTTAGACCTTTATAAACGACTGAACATAACGTCAAACAAAGATTGAAACTCGATTAAATTACTTGCATAGCAGGTTGAAAAAACGAGAAAAAATGAAAATTTTTCGTTTAAGGTAAATTTTCTAATAAAATAAATAGGAACAATTTATTTTGAATAAACTTTGCTATTAGTTAAATGGAAGAAATTATCGAGTCATTGCAAAATTTCGACTGGAGAGACGTTTAAAAGAACAAGTAAATATATTACATTCGAGACTAAATTGGGCGAGATTTTAAAAGATTTTTCAAAAGAAAAAATATTTGATTATTTAAAAAATTTAAGTTTATTAATTGAATATAAATTTAAATAAGATAAAATTGTGTCGATTGATTATTTTTTTCATTTTTTTGTAATTTAATTTTTTTTTTGGTCAAATTTCACTTGTCAAAAATTTTTATTTTTATTGGTCAAAATAAATTCTTATTAAATAAATTTTGGACAAAAAAATTCTGTCAAAAATTTACCTTTGTCAAAATTATTATGTCAAAAAGTCACCTGTCGAAAAAATACTGTCAAAAAAAAGACCAATCGTCGTTTAAATAGTTTGTGGAATCTTGAATAACACGCTTTTCGACTTTCGTAACAATAGTTTAAAATAAAACGAGTCAAGTGAACATTTTTAGAATAACTTTCATTTTTTTTCTAGTTGAAGATGACCAGCCGCGACACATTTCATATCCCAAAGCTCAGGTTTCGGAAAGACCATCCGGGACAATTCAACCGATTAATGATTCAAGTTTCTCTTTGCAAATTGTAAAGAATTAACCTGCCGCAATTCGAATGCGAATATTCAAAGGCGCAGGTGATCTTGAAAAAACGTTAGATGATTTTGGAACAAACTCATCTACGCTTAATAACAACGAATTGAAACTCAAATTTTCCCGATGGTCGAGGGTAACCGAGAGAAAACAGCATTTATTAGAAATTGTGGTCTGTACGAATTTTTAGCTATGCCGTTTGGACTAACTCATGCTCCAGCCACTTTTCAACGTTACATGGACGCATCTAGGGATTAAAATGGCTTTACTGCTCGGTATACCTTTTCGATGTATTTTAAAAATATTCTTTGTTGTGAACCTGTATTAAGGCATCGCAATTCGGCACTCAGAAGTTTATTAGTGTTTTACTATTGTCTTATTAGTTTAGAAATACAATTTAGACACAATTTTTTTTCAGCGGTTATACAAATTTATGTACAAAGTGGAAAAAAAAGAAAAATTATAGGTTTCTCATTTGTCGGCTTACTAATTTGAATTTTGAAAATTATTCAGGCGTTAAAAAATAATTTTAAAAATATTTTTTTTCTACTATTATATCTAATTTTCGGAAACTAATTTGTACTCTTTGTAAAACTGTTTATTTGGTTATTTGAAAAAATAAAACGAATAGTAAAATATTTTATTATTCAAATCTTAATAAAATATTCAAAAAAACTATAAAAATTTCTTTCGAATTTATCTCATTTAACCTCAGGAACCGATGTTGGGATAAAAACGAGCGTAGACGTTTTTTATACATATCTTAAAATAGAGAATTTTTTTATGGCTACTATTTTCTATAGTATCTAATTTTAATTATTTAGTATCTAATTTAAATAAATAAAATATCTAATATTTTTAGTATCTGATTATATTTTTATTATACCTGAATTCATTTTTTTGTATCTAAAATAATTAATTAGTAATGAATTTAGTGTCAAAAAGATTTTTAAGTAAACGGAGTTAGTTTGGGAAAGATATTACCATACTAAGTACCATTAAAAAAATACTACTTAAATTAAACTTTGGTCCCTTTTAAAAGGGAAAAATTAAGTAATTTCACCTGGGAATAAAAAAATAAAAGTTTAAAATTTAGCTAATAAACTAACTCGTTGTGATAAAGGAATTGTAGAGATTTGAAATATTATTTATCTAAAATAAGTGTCATGGTTTAGTTCATTAAAAAGCTTAATAAAATGATTACAAGATTTTTTTAGAACATAAAGTTGTTCTAATAAAAAAGTAACGTCAATCGTAAAATTTGACTGTAACTGTAACCTATTTTAATTCGCCTTAGTTTTCAATTTTTGGATTTTTGAGCTATGGCTACATTTACAGTCAAAAGTTACGGATGACGTTACACTCTTATAAGAACCAGTAATGGTTTCAAAGTCTTTGGTGATTAATAAAGTGATAAAATCTATTCACCAAAAAATTTATAAGTTAAGAACTTGCTTACCTGAACCTTTAAAAGACTAAAATAATCGTCTTTTTAACATGAGGATCACAAGAATACATATTCATGTTATCACTAAAGCAGCAGGATAACAATCAAAAATTAGAATCAAGCTGCAAAGTAAAATCGAATACTAAAAAATAACAAATTTATCAATTAGTCCAATTAGATTAATTAGTTATTTCCGTTAAAACCGTTAAAAATTTTTTATTTGATACTACTAAAAAAATATTAGATACTGAAAAATCAAATTAGTGTAATGGACTAGGGTTTAGCCTGTCCAAATAAACAAAAAAGAAAAATGAAACAACGTTAGTTAAAGTGAAAAACTTTATTCGAGCAAACTTATTTTTTTAAAATAAAAAAAAAAGAAAGAGTTTTATAAACATACAGCACTTGCCTCGAAAAAGTGGCATTACCATTACCATTACCGTTACCGTTACCATTACAATTTTCGAAAAAAATACCTTTTTTAAATTTTTTTTTCGAAAAATTTTTTCAAATTTTTTACCGATTTTTTATTCAAAAAAATTTAAAAAAAAAAATTTCGGAAAAAAAATTTAAAAAAGGTATTTTTTTCGAAAATTGTAATGGTAACGGTAACGGTAATGGTAATGGTAATGCCACTTTTTCGAGGCAAGTGCTGTATTAATTAAGTAAAGCTGAAATTAATTCAGCACAACGTTTTAGATGATGACAGGAAATCGGTCTGTTACACAGTTCCCTCTTCTTTTATAGTTTCACTCCGTGACGTTCACCGTCTCATTGAGAGGATACTTAACGATAACTCATGGGGAACAATTTGACTAGAGTGAAAATTTTTTTTGATCAAGAAACGTTTCGAGGGTTTGAGAAAAACGTCATTTGTGATAGTCATTTGACATTGAAATGGTATCCTACAAATTTGGACATTAAAGTTTTTTTTACGTGTTCTTTTAGCCAGCTTCTGTATTGAACTGTGGGACATTTGACCGTTATAAAGTTTAACTTAAATATTAACGTGTAACTTTTATATTCGACTAATTCTAATCATGATGCTCTTTGATAAAACGATAACTATCCCTTATACCATCTGTTCGAAGGTGGAATTGAGTTGTTCATAAACGTTTTATATCCATTTAATTCCATTATTCATCGATAAGGCTGATTGGTAGTTTGTCCCTTAATCCGGAAGTATGGCTTCCGGAATTCCATGCTTACAAAAGAAAACTCAAAAAAAAATCATATGGTAATTGTTATGGCCACAACGTCATAATTCCATCAATTTAGTAAGATGGTCAATTATGCAAAGAATATATATATTCTTGTTGTTTGAAAAATTGGGTGGTCCAAGAATTTCCGACGTGATTATTTCAAATGGTTATTTGTAATTATTGGTACTAATTTGCCTTTAATTTTACGCCAATTTGTTCTTCGGCTAATTGTACAGCTATTTATAAACGTTTTAATTTTTCTAAGATCTTGGCCAATAAAATTTTGATTTTTTTTCAAACGTTTATTCGAGTTTTAAATGACCACTCAACTTTGATTCATGTTGTTCTTGCATAATAAGTTTGGGTTCGTTTGTTGGTACGACGAACTAAGCACATTCTAAGTTGTTTTGTTTACTGATTCTGCCTTACGCTTCCCCATTTAATTTGAATTCATTACATGAATTGTAAATAAAATCTTGTTTTGAATTGTTGAACATAACATTTCAAAATTGTTTTGCTAGCGTTGCTAATTAAAAAATATTTGAAACACAATATTGAATATTGAAACTGGTGTTGGTTTCTTTCTTAGCCACTTTTTTGATTAGTTACACGTTGTTGTAGTCGCTGATATTTTATTTTTGTGGTTCTGATTGTTTAAATCAATGAAACGTTTTTGCGCTCTTTAAATTTCAATGTGAATACGGTTAACGTTGATATTAAAATGTTGTTGTTGACTAAACACAGCATCTTTTTAAACTTAGCGAGATTTTGTCAATGATTGGTTATAAATAATCAAATATTATTGTTTTTTCAGTTTCTAAACGTTGGTTAAACATGTTCCAAAAGCCAATTTAGGTTGATTAATTTGGATATAGACTTGGGGTATCGACAGATTTGTAAACGTTTTAAAATGTGCTTTTTTTTAAGAATAAAAGAATTTCACTCAAACCAACGCTGTTTAAATAAGAAAAAATAATAATATAATAATAAAGCATATTTAGGTTCTAAGTTGTGCAGCTGTCACAACTTAATATATAGAAATATTTATTTTTTTACTACACTTGCACCATTATCTAAACTAAACTTAAAGCGATAGTATCCCGCAGTTTACTTCCTCTAGCGTTTATTAATGACCTGCCTTACAGTGGCTCGTAACTTCCAGAGTCAATCCGTCCCCTTGCTTAACTCTGTAAAAAAAAATCTAACCTAAACCTTTACTACACCTGCACCGATCCCGATGTGCCTTACGGTGGCTCGTAAAATCGAAATAAAAGAAAAAAAACTTAAACTAATTGACTAAAATGTATAAAGAGTCCCTCGAGAAATAAGAATTTCTCGAACAACTCTTGGGGCACCAGTGTAATGGACTAGGGTTTAGCCTGTCCAAATAAACAAAAAAGAAAAATGAAACAACGTTAGTTAAAGTGAAAAACTTTATTCGAGCAAACTTATTTTTTTAAAATAAAAAAAAAAGAAAGAGTTTTATAAACATATTAATTAAGTAAAGCTGAAATTAATTCAGCACAACGTTTTAGATGATGACAGGAAATCGGTCTGTAACATTAGAAAACTTTTTAATTATATTTTATTTTTAAAATTAGATACTGAAATAAATAAATTAGATACTAAAATAATTTGTAGCCATTTTTTTATGACCAAAAAATATTATCAAAGTTAATTTTAATAAAAAACGATTATTTTTCATCATAAAACATTGAAAATATGCACCTATTTAATTTCTAATGTTAAAAAATTTCTTATTCCAAAAAAAATTAAATAAGAATTTTCTAAATTAAAGCCCTAAATGAGTTTTTAAATGATTCCCGATAGTATTTGTGGCCCGAGAGTTCTAGGCAGACTGAATCGCAAAAAAGGCCGTGGCCTTCTTGATAGTCGCTAGTTAAAATTAATTTTTTATAGTTTTTGTGTCGATTCATTCAAAATGAATTGAATGTGAAAAATTATTCACATACAATTCATCCAATCAACATTTTTCGGGCAATTTATTATTGAGTGAAACTAAAATTGTAACATTTAAAGCGATTTACAGAACAGTTCTTTCACTTACCATTCAAAAGTTTGATTGAATAGAAATACAGAATTGAAATTTCTGTACACAGCTATAAAATGCAAGAAAATAAATATTTCCGCCTAGATTTATCTTTGCAAAAGATATTTGTATGATCTAAACCGCCCAGGTAAGTCAATTTTTATGAATCATCGAAAGATTATGAAAAAAATTATCGATGATAATTCGAAGGAAAGCCAACCATTCATCGATGATCTTCGATGAAAAATAGACTATTTTCATCACTTTTCTTTAATCAAGATATTAACTTTAAAGTTAAATAATTTTAAATGTTAAGGTAAATAAGAATTTTATATCTTTGTTCGATTTTACATCAATCACCTAGAAAATATTCACTAATATTTACAAGTTGAATGTCGTTAAAACTTTTAAACTTTTATTTTTTTGGTTAAATTCTTTGAATTTTTTATTAAGGGAGACGCATAATTATAAAATAAAGAAAACCCGATTAAAGTTATAGTTTTATAGTTTAAAATAAAAAAAATGGTTTTTAAATGCATCATTTTTGAATCTTTTTTTTTAAGTAAAATCAAAGATCTTCTGATGAACTTCTATTTTTTTTTAAATTGAGTTTCCTGGAAAGTAATACCTTTGGACGATAACAATATTCATAAGGATGGTTTTGAAGTATTGTACGATGGATTTTTATTTTTTCGAAAAAAAAAAACGAAAGTTCAAATTACTGGATTTGTAAGCATCCAAAATGCAAAGCAAGTCTGACTTTTAATCACAATGCCCAAATTGATAAAAAATCTAAAACTAAACAAAATATTAAATCGAAAGATGAAGTAGAACTTCAAAAAGATATACATCAATCTTTGACTGGTCTCGAAATGAAGCTCTAATGTTTGTTTAAATAAATAAAAGAAAGTTGTTCTGATGAGGATACCGGTGCGAGCAAAATTAAATTTTTAAAGGGATAGTTGATGATGAAAAGAAAAATAAGCGTTGATAATACGACAATTTCAAAAATCAAATTTGGCCTACAAAAACGAAAATTTAAAGCTCGACCAAAAATACCAGTTTCAATTGGAACAACAATAATCGAAGGTATATACTGCAAAACGGCTAATAAAGTTGATCAGTTTCTAATTTAAGTCAACGAACAATAAAAATTTGGTTTTCTGTTCTAAATCTGGACTTGAAATATTGGCAAATTCCTATGAATGGCATGCCGATGGTACTTTTTATGTCGTCACTAAGTATTAATACCAGCTTTATATTATTCAAGAATGGTTTCGATTTCGAATGATCCCTTATGCTTTTGTATTAATGGATCGTAGGAAAACAACTGACTATGAAACTGTTTTGAAAGCACTAATCAGAGAAGGGCGAAAACATAATTTAGTCTTGAGTCCGAAAAAAATTATGGCTGATTTCGAACTGGCAGCAATTAATGCCATTAAGAATATTTTCACAAATATTCAAAAAAAAAGTTGCTTATTTCACTTTGCCCAATCATTATATCGAAAATTCACTTCACTTAGCTTTAGAAATGATTATTACGAAAACATCACTGTTAATGCATGGTTTCGACATATTTTTTGTTTATCAGTCATTCCGGTCGATCAAGTCGAAATTCAATGGGTTAAAGTTTTGGATACCAAGCCGATTTTTCCAGAGGAACATAAAAATCTAAAAATGACACAGTTTTTAGATTATTTTGTTAATACATATTTTCGAAGGCAATTATGCAGTCATTTTATGAACCATTTTGACACACAGTCAAGAACAAAAAATAGGGTCTTGACGGACCCTTTAAAAATAAGAATTACCTATTCTAATTCCTCTGGTGTAAACAGGCAATTTTAATTGACAAAGACGTAGCCACAAAGCCATTAAAAACACTTGATTCGACTGGTCGAAAGAAAATTGAAATATATCATATGAATTTTTTTCTATGTAATTTTGGACATAAAAAAAACACTAATTTATTATAATTTTATGAAATGTTGCATTCTGTTTTAAGAATATAACAGCTTAATTTAATTGGATACTGTTTAATTAATTTTATACAATACCTAATTATGTTTTCAAGAGTTCAATTTTAATTCGTTTATTTTTTGCACATAATTTTTCTACTGTCTTTGTTAATCTAATTAAATTTTTTGATAACGGTTTTTTTTAAAAGAGAAAAATAGCCTTTTCTTTTAGAAATTTGCATGCAAACAATAAACTTAATTTTGGGTGATTTTCTTTATTTGTTTTTTTCGGGAGAATTTTTTTCGCCTGTTTTGAAAGAAGATGCCCGTTTTCTCAAGTTTTCATAGTAAAAAAATTGTTTTTTGAAATTTATTGTAACGAATTTTTTTTTAAAAATTAATACTTCGTCCAAATTACATTCGTCTAAATTTTAAAAGGAATATGTTAAGTTCTCAAAAATTTAATTTTTTTTGAACTGTGGCGGCGCCACAGTATCTTTAAAAATGGTGTGGCGACCGCCGCCACTGCAATTGTGTATCCACAAAAAAATGTTCAAAGAAAATGATATTACATTGGAAGGCTATATTAAATATGTTATGCCAGTTTTTGTTTTTAGAGGTAATAAAAAAGCCAATTTGGGATCTTATGAACCGGATTCAAGCGACGAGGAAATAAGTAAAAATGAAAATGGTGATGATTTAAGTTCAGATAAGGAGGATCTAATGCATTAAATTTAACTGATAAAACAAAAATTAAACTTATAAATCTATTTAAACTTACCGTATTCCCTCAATTTTTAGGCACAAAACCGAAAAAATTTATTTTGTCCCATGGGATAAACACGTTTTTGTGGCCAATTTTCTTAAGTATTTTGTAACGGGACAACACATGTTTGTACCGGGTAAAAATCCGAATTTGTACCATGGTATAAAAAAATGTTATGTTATTTTTGGAAAAAAAAAGCAAAATTTAACTAAGAAACATTTTTTTATGTAAGAAAAAAAATCTACAATTGAATAACTCTAAAAAAGAAACAAAGATTAAAATCATAAATTAAACATTTTTTTAAAATTTTGGTGTTTCTTCACTCCTTTTCTTTATAAAAAATAATACTTCACCTCCTAATAAAAACAATATAAAAACAAAAAAATTTTTTTTTTCAAAATCCTCAATTCAAAATGTCTCAAAAAAAAAGAATATTTAATATTAATTTCAAGTTGAAAGTCATTAAAGCATACGAAACTGTTCGAAACTATACCCAAGTTGCTAAAAAGTTTAGAATTTACCGTCGATGCGTTAGAATGTGGGTTAGGCAAAAAGAAAAATTAAAAATCTTTGCATCAAGAGTTGGAAGGTTTCATGTTTTATATAGAAAAAAATGTAGGTTTATGGCTATTGAACAAAGTTTAGTTAATTGGATTAAAAAATCTCGTAGTGAAGGTGCTTGTATATCAGGAAAATGTATTCAACTCAAAGCATTATAACTCGCTGGTAATCTAAAATTGGATGATTTCAAAGCCTCTAAGGGCTGGTTAATAGGATTTTTGAGAAGAAATAATTTTGTTTTGCGAAGAATCACTTCAAAAGGCCGATGTTTGCCGACCGATTGCGACACAATAATTAATGAATTTATTTCAAAGTGTGGTGAAAATTATAGACCAAGAAGTCATGTTTATAATTTTGATGAAACAGCGTTATATTTGGACACTACAGGTATTATTTTAATTAAAATTATGCTATGATACGATAAGTTTAGATAAAAATGAAAATTTTACCGGATTTTACCGTTACGTTTTACCATTTTTGTACTACCATAAATTTAACATTACAGTACTTTTCCGTCACCATGAACTCAACATATTTTACGATAATTAAGAAAAATTATCTACATTTCTTTTTTTAAAATTTCTATTTTTTTAATTTCTTCAAAAAATCAAGGTTTTTTGCTAAAAAATTGGAAATTTTTTTTTACTAAATTTTTACCAAATTTATCCTTATTTTACGTAATATATTGTAAAATATAGATAATTTATCTTAATTATCGTAAAATATGTTGAGTTCATGGTGACGGAAAAGTACTGTAATTTTAAATTTATGGTAGTACAAAAATGGTATCATAGAAAGACAGAAAGTGTTTTTAATTTATAAAATTTTTTTTTAAATAAAGAAAACTATACATATGATCAGCGTGGTTCTCAGCGTGTTGTTGCCAATACATCGGGCAGTGAAAAAACCAGATTGACAATCGGTATCGGTGGAAGTGCTGATGGTACGAAAACTGTAAAGACTGAATTCATACAGCGAGTTTTATTAGCTCATTTAATTAAACGCTCCCAAAAAAACCCTATTCTTTATTTTGATCAAGCACCATGTCATAAGAGTCCAATTGTGACAAAATTTATGAAAGATTTAAACATAAAGTATTCCTTTTACATATATTAAATATTCTTTTTTTTTGAGACATTTTGAATTGAGGATTTTGAAAAAAAAAATTTTTTTGTTTTTATATTGTTTTTATTAGGAGGTGAAGTATTATTTTTTATAAAGAAAAGGAGTGAAGAAACACCAAAATTTTAAAAAAATGTTTAATTTATGATTTTAATCTTTGTTTATTTTTTAGAGTTATTCAATTGTAGATTTTTTTTCTTACATAAAAAAATGTTTCTTAGTTAAATTTTGCTTTTTTTTTCCAAAAATAACATAACATTTTTTTATACCATGGTACAAATTCGGATTTTTACCTGGTACAAACATGTGTTGTCCCGTTACAAAATACTTAAGAAAATTGGCCACAAAAACGTGTTTATCCCATGGGACAAAATAAATTTTTTCGGTTTTGTGCCTAAAAATTGAGGGAATACGGTACATATGATCAGCGTGGTTCTCAGCGTGTTGTTGCCAATACATCGGGCAGTGAAAAAACCAGATTGACAATCGGTATCGGTGGAAGTGCTGATGGTACTAAATTACCATTAGTGATTATAGTACCAAAGAAAAAACCATTAAGAAATTTTGTGGTACCTTCGAATATAATTATAGTGTATAAAACTCCAGCCATCTTTGATGCCGAAACTGTAAAGACTGAATTCATACAGCGAGTTTTATTAGCGCATTTAATTAAACGCTCCCAAAAAAACCCTATTCTTTATTTTGATCAAGCACAATGTCATAAGAGTCCAATTGTGACAAAATTTATGAAAGATTTAAACATAAAATATTCCTTTATTCCTCCGCGGCTAACTGGTTTACTTCAGCCGGCAGATGTTAGTTGGCTAAAATCATTCAAAAAATTATATGTCGAAAAATGGACATATTGGTTTTTAAATGACCCGAAAAGTTTGACAAGAAATGGAAATATTAAATCCCCTGGCTATCAGAAGGCAATTGAGTGGCTCTCTGAAATTTGGACGGAATTTAGTCCATCGATAATTAGATCATCTTTTGATGTTTGTGGAATAACATCGAGTAACCAAGATGACTTTCACTCAAGTTTACGACATGTTTTGGAAAGAGGTCTTATCAATGACTATGTCGACGATGATGAAGGAAAAGGCGATATAAATGGATTTAATAGTCAAGAATTAAATGAACAAGAAGCATCAGATAATAATTTACCAAGTATTGTCGACAATGAATCAGAGGTTTCGACTTTTTCTGACGAAATGGACGATTCTGATTCTATTGATAAGTATGAAAGCAATAGCAGTTTACAAAGTCTTGATCTTAGTCTAAGTGAGGATGAAAATGAAACTTCTGAAAGACAAAATAATGTAAGCTTAACTAACATAGAAAATGTGTTAAATTCGGGAAAAATGTCACTTAGAAAAAGAAAAAACCTTGCAGAATCTGAAAGTGAATCTGATCACAGTGATATAAGCCAAATGTCAAGGAAAAAAAAAAAAGGTCAAGTGGTAAACCTAATAAATTTAGTAAAGTCTAGTGATAAGTTATTCTTGAATACTTGAATAAGGCGCTTGCATCCTTATTCTAGAGTAAACGGCTAATATAATCAAATAATCTTTTTTTTGTTTTTTTTAAGCATTTTCTTTGATTATTTAAAGAAATTTAGTCAAATTTTGTTTAATGTTGTTCTTCGTTTGATATTTAAATTAATGTTTAGAATATATGAATAATTTATTTATCTTTTTTTCTTAGTTTTTTCTAAGTTTTTTTGTAAAATTTTCGCCTTAATTTTGTTAATTAATAATTTAAAAATAAATTTTTTCATCTATTTGAATTTTCTTTTTTTTATACCATGGTACAAATTCGGATTTTTACCTGGTACAAACATGTGTTGTCCCGTTACAAAATACTTAAGAAAATTGACCACTAAAACGTGTATTACATGGGACAAAACCGAAAATCGTATTTTGTCCCTGGGATAAAAATTGAGGGAATACGGTATATTTATCAATAAATTTATCAAATTATTTATTATTGAAATTTTGGCTAATTTTAGAGGACGAATAAAAAATACTTTTTTCACAAGCGAGTTTTTTAATATTTTTATCAGACATGTAAATTGTTTTTTTTTTCGTTAATGAAAATTCTACTACTTTTTATCTAACATAAAAATTGTACTTTTCTCGATAGTGAAAAATTTACCAGTGAAAAAAGTACTGTGAGCCAAAAAAAAAAATTGAGTTATTTTTTAACTAATTTGTTTATTAATTAATTAATAAGAAACTTCACTTATTGAAGTTATTTATAATCAAAAATTACGTAATTTTGAAATTAATTATAAATCACAGTAACTTTTTACTATCATTGTATCTCAACAAAAATTTTTGAACTAAAATGATTTCAAACAGTGGGGTTTGTACAAGTAATAAATAATTACTTGCAATTAAAGGGCTAACGAATCGTATTTGCAAAATATGTTCAACCAAAACTGATAGAGATGTTGAAATTGAAAAACTAAAATACCAAAATTCACAATGCCTAGGCATTGTGACTATCCTATAAGCTGCAACTTATGAAGTTGCACCTAGTTGCATATTTTTTTCATTGCAGAGATGTTTTTTTAATTTTTTATTTAAGTTTGATTATTTTTGGACTGTTTTTTTGTAACAAAATTCGCAATGCCTTTTATTTTTCATTTAAATTGTTTTTCGGAACACTTGTAATAAAATTCAATTTTTTGGTCTTGGTTGAACTTTTTTTTAATTGAAATTATGTGAATTTTCAGCTGAATTTTTTTATTTTTCTTTAAAATTAAGGATTACAGTTTTTTTATTCCAACAATAACCATTTCTGATTATTTTTTTTATAGAGGATATTTTTTAGAGATATTTGCTAGAGGATATTTTTTTGCTTAAAACTTGCTTAAGAGTTGTTAAAGACGTCTTAAGGAATGCTTAAGACCCTCTTAAGGTTTACTTAAAAAGTTGTCAACATATTTGAGAAATGTAGTGTACTAATATTAATGACTTGAGACACTTGTTTTTTTTTTAATTTAGCTACCGTATTACCTTGCGGTATTCAATAAAATAAAGTTCATAAAAAATTGGGAGATTTTTAATTTTGTGACCAGTTGGTTCCAATTTTTACTCTGAAAAATTTTTAACTAAACTTTCTAGTTTATTTAATTAAAAATTTTGTAGTTCTCATTAGTAGGCAAAACAATTTATTTTAAAATTTACGCAAATAAATCATTCATATCGATTATTGTTTTTTCTAGCTCTTCAGGATTTATTAAATAATCTCTAATTGAGTTAATTACAATACTATTACTTGACTGAGTATCCAAATCTCTTGCTACAACACTTAAGATTCCATTAAAATCTATCGAAAATGTACAATTAATTTTGGCTGATCCTGCTGGTCCTATTTTTATATTTGATAAAATAAATTCACCTAAAAAATTGTTATTTTTTGCTATTTTATCTTCTCCCTCATATATGGAAAAACGAACACTTTTTTGATTGTCATAAATTGTTGTCCAATTAATGTTTTTGCTTACTGGAATATTTGTATTTTTATTGAAATAAAATACCATTTGACCATTACTGTTTTCTGCTCCTAATGATTGAGGGATCGCATCTTTAATAGTTTTTATAGATAAATTTGTAGTCCCAGTTAATAAAGCAGCTTGAATTGCCGCACCATAAGCAACAACTTCGTCTGGATTTATATCTTGTTTGATAGTTTTCCCATCAAAATACTCCAAAAGCATTTGTTTAATTTTTGGAATTCGACTACTCCCACCAACAAGAACAATATCATCAATATCATTTTTCGTCAAATTAGCGCTTTTTAAAGTAGTATCAATAATGTCCATCGTTCTTTTGAATAAATCTGCGTTTAGTTTTTCAAAAGTTGAACGAGAAATCTTTTCGACGAAATCACAGCCATTTAACAAAGCATCAATTTCAATGGTAGCCTCTGGTAATTGTGTCAATTCTCTTTTAACTTTTTCGCATTCATTTCTTAATCTTAGTAAAGCTTTTTTATTTAAATTAATGTTATGCTTGTCTTTGATTAGCTTGACAAAATGATCAGTTAAACGATTGTCAAAATCGGTTCCACCGAGTAAAGTATCACCACCAATAGCTTTTATTTTAAAATAACCATCATCTACCTCCATTATGGACACATCAAATGTACCACCACCTAAATCATATACCAAAACATTTGATTGATTATTCAGCTTCTTATCATAACCATAAGCTAAAGCTGCTGCAGTTGGTTCATTTAAAAGCTTTAAAACTTTCAACCCAGCTATTTTTGCCGCATCAATTGTAGCTTGTCGCTGAGAATCGTTAAAATAAGCTGGCACTGTGATTACAGCTTGTTTTATGTTTTGATTTAAATGCAAAGACGCTACATTTTTCATTTCCCTTAAAATAAAAGCAGAGATCTCTTCTGGAGAAAATATTCTATTTTCATTTTTAAAGCTAACATGAATTTTTGGCTTTGAATGGTCGCCAGTAACTTTAAAAGACCAATTTCCAATATCTTTTTGAACGTTTTCATCTAAAAAACTTTTACCAATAATTCGCTTAATCTCATAAACCGAATTTTCTGATACCCTACTCGGTTTACCAATTTTAAAACCAGAATCTGTAAATGTAACAACACTTGGCGTAAGTCTAGATCCAGTATATTTATTCTCAATTATTTCATGCCTATCATTTTCAAAATAACCAACACATGTAAATGTGGTACCCAAGTCGATACCAATCGCAGCCATTTTTAGTTTTTGCTAATTTTTTTATTTGTATTTTTCAAAATATATTTCGTTAAAGCTTCTAAATTTTTTATCTTATGTTTAAATAATTCGTTAACTAAAAAATTAATTTTAATTGAATTATCTATTTGGGAAAATTCCCATTGGAAAAATTCACCAAGCACTTATCACATGATAAGTGCTTAAAGAAAATATTATAAATTAATTTTTTTCAAAAGATAAAATTTTTCAAAAAAAAAAACAAATTTAAAATCGTGGTTATATAAATTGAATTCAATGGATACTAATAATTTTATTACAATAGGAATTGACTTTGGTACCAGTTCTTTTTGTTCTGGTGGTTATAGTGGTCGATTTTCAATAATTGAAAACGACAATAGTAGAGAGCTATTAAATTTTTTGACAAAAAAACCGGATGAAGAAGCCAATTTTTCATTTGGAGCTATTTCAGAAGAGAAAATAAGATCTAATTTAAAGGACATTGTTTTTGATTATAAAATTCTACTAGCTAAGGATTATGATGAAATTATTCGAGAAAATTTAGAAAGAATGCCTTTTCATTTAGAAAAATCGAAACAAAATAGAGTTCGAATTATTTTAGGCAATAATTCGTTTGAACCTGAGCAAATTTTAGCTCTTTTTATTGAGAAAATAAAAGATTTAGCTGAAAAAAAGTTTAAAAAAACGGTTAATTCATGTGTAATTACAGTGCCGTGTTGTTTTAACAATTCAGAAAGACAAGCCGTAATTGATTCAGTTAATATTGCTGGTATACCTAACGTTTCTCTTATTAATGATAACACAGCTGTGGCTACTACACTTGCTTATGAAAATAAGCTAATCAAAGGCAAAAATATTTTGATTTTTAATTTGGGAGCTTATTATCTTAACTTAAGTATATGTGACATAATCAATGGATGTATATACATTAAAGCCTCAAGTAGTTTTCCAAATATGGGTGGACGCAAAATTGATCTTACAATGGCTCGATATTTATTTAAAAATACGCAAAATATTGATTTTAAATCCGAAAACGACAAGAAAAAATTTTTTCAAATTTTGATTTTTGAATGTGAAAAAGCTAAGATTAAATTATCATATAGCGATTCTACGGATATTACAATAATGTCAATTCTACCAAATGACCAAGATTTTAATGCCACTTTATCAAAAAAAAATTTTGATGAAATTAATGAGGAATTATTTTCGAAATATCTCGAACATGTCCAAGACCTTTTAAATAGAATAAATTTGAAAAAGGATGATCTAGGCGAGATTATAATGGTTGGTGGTTCATCTCGAATTCCTAAAGTAAGAGATCTCTTATCAGAATTTTTTAGTAAAAATGTTAATTTATCACAAAACGCAAGTGAAGCAGTAGCTTTTGGTGCAATTATTCGAGCTGGCTTTTTATCAAAACAAAAATTAACAAGTAATAATGGTTATTGCTACGAAGAGATTTCTAGTAATAATTATTTTTTAAATATTACAATGAATGATGAAGAAAAATTTTGCTTGAAAAAACATTGGTTCGAAAATCTTCCAGTGGTTAAAAATATTGATTTTTATTTAAAAAATCAAAATATTAAATTTAAACTTCAACTCTTTGAACAGGAAAAATTAATTTGGAGTAAAAATTTTTCAGGCCAAGTCGAGCGTGGATCGTTTACTTTAAATGTAGAAAATAATGGAATAGTAAATATAGATATAAAGCTTTTAAGTAATGCTTCTAAAATTGAATTAGTAAATGACGAGAAAAAATATTGTTTGTCTAATGATAAAAAAGAAGTTTTGTCCAAATGGATTACAGAAATTAAGAAGCAACAAGAAAAAAAAATTCAAATACAAACTGTAAAAAATTCTATTGAATCTAGTTGTTATAGCTTAAAACAATGGTTAGATGGAACTTTTTGTCAATCTTCCAGTGAATATTATGTATTAAGCAAACAACTAGACGATTCGTTGAAAAGTCTGAAGGAAAAATCAAATTTTGCTGAAATTGATGAGAAACTAAAATATCTTGAGATAATACGACAGAGTGTTAAAAATGAAAAAGACACATGGTCGAGTTTAACTTGTTTAAGACTCAATATTAATGTTTTGATTTTTAAACTAGAAAATTTGCAAATTTTAAAAGACAACAATTTTGAAAGATTAGAAAGGCTTAAGAATTATCAAAAAAAACTAGTCTTAAATGAAATAATCTCGGATAATAACGAACTAAATAAAATTAAAAAGGATGTTTACAATGATAAAGAATATATAGAACAAGTAATTTTATGCCAAGTCTATTCGCTTTTTGAGAGTTTTAAGAACGATAAGAAGATTTCTGGTAAAAATTTTGTAAAAATTTGTAAAAAAATCAATATAGAAAATTGTGCTGATAAGAAAAATTTGGAAGGAAAATTGAAATCAATTTTAGGTTCAGATTTATTTGAAGAGATTAAATCGACAGAATCATTTTCTTCATTATGGAATTTAATTTAGAATTTTAATATACAGACCGCTTTCGCTATTATAATAATTTACAATAAATACTAATTAATCAACTTTTTCTACTAGATTAGCTTTTATAGTCATTTTACTATTAAATTTACCTTTGAGCTGATTTACTTATTACAAAGTTGTAGCAAGGCTTTTTCAAATTGTGGGGTTCTCAAAAAAAAGTTAAAAATTACAAAAAATAAATTTATTAACTGAAATTGATTTTAAAAAAATTGTTTTAATTTTAAGGGGTTTTTGAGAAATTTTTAAAATCATTTTTATTGGGTCCGTTCAAAAAAAGAATAATTAATTTTTTTGTTTTAATTTTTTGTGAAGTTCCGAAAAGTAAAATTATGTTCGATTTTTTTCGATAGAAATATAAATGATTATCCTTTTAATTTTTTTATTTTTATCAAACCAATTGAGCTTTGATAATTTAAAAAAGAAAAACTTTATATTACTATTTCGGAATTTTTCTCTTTAAATTGTTACAAAAAAATTCATCTTTACATAACACAATAAACTTGGACTTTTCTGAATAAATTTTTAAAAAAAGCTAGCAACTGCTTTTATTTTCGGTTGTTTTCAATTTAAGTCAGATGTTATATTGAGTAAAACACCATTACCTTAGCTACGTTCAGCGAATGACGATAAAATACAAAAGGTCGAGTGCTGGGTGGTCGTCTCCCAGCACAATAAAAATACCTTTTTCAGAAAATTGAATCTAATCATCAAAACTAAATATGCTTGATCTAAGTAACGTAATTAATTATAGTAAATTTTCCAAAATATTTAAAAATAAATAATTTAATTTTTTTTTTGATAAATCACTTTAACTAAATACGCTCCTTGGTTTAGATAAGTAGGTAAACTGAAGTTTTTGATCTATTCGCTCAATTCAAAAAAATCAAATTTTTTTAAATACATGTACTCCATTTTTTTATATTAAAATAATTTTGAATTTTTGTTTTGAATTGAGCGAATTGATCAAAAAATTGAGTTAACCAGATAAAATTTTTAAATACTTGTCTAATTTCTTGTAAAACTCCGCATTAAAAATAAATAATGACTCATTATTTATTTTTAATGCGGAGTATTTATTTTTTAATCTTTTAATTTTTTTTTAATTTTTTTAACAGTATTTATCTCATAATGAGATAAATACTGTTAAAAAAATAAAAAAAAAATTAAAAGATCCTTCAGATTATTCCTAAAATTTGGAAAATTACTATAACTAAATATGCTACTTAGTTGAGATCAGAGTTTGGGAATCAAGATAAGTGACACGAGTCTTAAAGTCTGACTCAGTCACCTTAGTCTGAGTCTTATAAATTAGCAAAAAAGACTCAAGTCCGAATTCTCGAAGTCTTTTTATTTCGCAAGACTCAGACTCGAAAATCTGAGTCAATTAATTTTTAATAAGACTCAGACTTATGTGAAAATCTTTAGAACCCAAAGACTCATACTTAAATTTAAGTCAATCAAAATTATTCGATTCACTATCTCTGGTTGAGATAAGGAAAATTTTTATGCTATTTAGATTAAAGTATTTTGTTTTGATTCATCTTCATAAAAAAAAAACTTTCAAATTTTTTTTAAACCGTTAGTTAAAAGAAATATTTGCAATATTTTGAAACATCGCTCTTTTCTAATAAAATTGCAAAGTTGTAGGTAAAATTGTTATACACTGTAAAAATTTAATGCGTATTGAATCCACATAAAACCGTTTTTTTAGTTACGCACATATATGCGAATTGTTACTTCGCATTTTTGCGTAAGCAATCCACATTTTTATTATTTAATTATTATTCTAGATAAATGTGGAGTCGATCCACATTTTAAAAAATAAAAAAATATACATTTACACATTTGACCTTTTTTGACCTTTCTTTGAATTCTATTTACTAAATTTTTTAAGGGAATTTAAGATAAAAAAAAGATTATTTTTCTTTTTAATTTTTTTATTAATAAAAAATAAAATAAAATACTTTAAAAATTAAAAAAAAATATTTTTAAAGGAGAAAAATTAAAAAATTGACTGAAAACCTTCAAGGTGAACCAGCCTAAAATCAGATAAAAATAAAAAAAAGATTTTATGAGACATTGTAAGCTATTAAGGTTAAAAAAAATGTCGATTTTGAATTAAAATTTTAAAAATTAAAAAAGATGGCCATCTTAATATTATTACGTAAATCGATAACATTTAGATTATTTTTAGACTTCTATAGGCTTCTCTCAAACTCTGCATCAATTCTAACTGAGTTAAGCATTGATTTAATTTCTTCGGACTTGGTCAAATTAAAAAAAAAAATTAGATTTAAATATTCAGATAAAATAATATTTACTTACCATTTTTTTTTTGAAAATTTTTAACTTAACAAAATCGAGAATTTTCTTTGTTTTTATATACGTTTAAAATGTTGATTTAATTCACATCCAAAATTTTTCTGATAAATGTGGAAGTTATTTTTTATTGGTCGTTAAAAATGATTTGCATTAATGTGGATAAAATAACCATTTTTATAAAAAAAAAAATTTCTTTTATTTTCTAAAAGTGTGGACAGTGTTCACATAAATGTGTACTAAACAAGCATTTTTAAATGCTGAAGAAAAAATCCTCATAAAAGAATTCATTATTCACATCTATGGGTAATTTGAGTCTAAAAATGTGGATTTTCTTTTTATTCGCATTTGATACACATAAATGCGAATTCCACATCTAAAATCCACATCAAAAATTTACAGTGTAGAACACAAAAGAATAAACCAGTTTAAAATAAAAATTAATTTTTATTTATTTAATTTAAATATGGTCGATCCGTTCCGAGTTTCATCAATAACCAGTATCCTCCGGTTACCCACAAAGTGACAAAGAGGAACCGACCATGTACCTCATTGACCTCTCCTGGTTATTACTGTGTTGACTTGAAAGGCCTTCCTTACAGATACAATTTGAATAGGTTTCCAGCTCGACACTAATAAGATCTTTATCGAGTTTAATATCATCTGTCATCACTAAAAAAATTGTAAAAATAGGATCAATATTAGAATTTTTAAATCTTTCAATTATTCCACGACTTAGATAATCGATAATGATTTTCGGATATTTTCAATGAGTGCAAGGATCTGCGAAACACCTATAACTAGAAGGCGTTTAAAAAAATTCAAATTACCATAGTAACATATGATACTTAAAAAAAATACCTTAGATAATCAAAAACACCTTAAGTCTAATTTTATTGGATAAACTATGGTTTGGAATGTTTATTAATTTTAAAAAAAATTAAAATAAACTCCTTTGTCCCAAAATTAAAGCTTGATTGTTTTCAAATTTTTCAATTTTAATTTAATCTTGTAACAAAACATAGTAACTATAGTATTTATTTAAAAATACAAAGGCTTAAATTTACCTTAAAGATTTTTATTCATTAAATAATTTTCTCTCTCAATGGATAAATTTTACAATGAGGAAAAAACACATTTATTTTTATTTGTTAATTTTACTGAGCATTATTTTCTCTCCTATTTTGTTTCTATTTCGTAATGAAACAAATATTCCATCAGCTGTTTTATCTAGGAATAAAAATGTTAAGACTAATTTTGACCAAATTATAAGTGAATTTCATAAAATAAACAAAAATGAATGTGATCCTAGACCCAACAATATAACTTACACAAAGTGTCTAAATGCTTTGAAAAATTTACACATTAATTTTACAAAAATAAAACGAAAAAAATGTTCTAAATGTTTATACATAGACAATCAAAAACAAATTGTATATCATCACACATTTTGGCAAATGGAAACCCAAGATAAAAACTATTTAGACATTCAAATCCGAATGTTAAAACTAAATCTAATGTCTTATCTCTCCACTCAAAATTTGTGTTGTACTAAATTTATTTTGTGGAAATTGAGTACATTTTCGCAATTAATAGAACAAGAAATAAGCTCACAATTTTCCAAATGGATGAAAAATTCCCAATTGGAAATTAAGACTTTTAATTTGGAGAAATTGTGCATTTTATCTTTATCCACTCCCAGAAGTAATATTTACAGTTATGATTTATGTAAAGATAAACTTAAATTAAGAACAGATAAACCAGTAGCTCTAAGTGATTTGGTTCGTTTTGTTGTACTCGACGTTTACGGTGGTATTTACACAGACGGAGATGTTTTTTACTTGAAAGATATGAGTCTATTATGGACAAGAAATTTTGCTTATAAATGGTCACATGTTAACGAATTAAACACAGCTGTTTTAGGTGTTAATAAAAATATTGATTCTAGAATTAATAAATTATATGATTATATTTTTATGAAGGATACTTATAATATATTATATTATATTTTTGGTAAAATTAGATGGTTTATAAAAAATGCGTATCCAATGGAGATATCATTATTTATTGGCGAGAAGAGTATATTTGATTATGAGTCCTTAGATGTATATCATAGTTTTCTTTTTGATCCAGCTTGGTTGTGCAATGATGGAATTATTTCGCCATTGGATAATAAATCAGTATGTAATTTTGCTGGTTTTTATGATAGAACATATGTTAAAAAAGAAGATTTTGATTTGAATTTGTTTTTCGATGGTGCGTTTACATATCATATACATAATATACCTAAGAATTCAATTATTTTAAACAATTCTTATTTAAATTTATTTGAAAATTATTTTAGAAATAAACTTTTGATCTAGATCTAGGTTTTTGAAAATATTACTATATATTGTTAGCGGGCTATTAGTTGCTAACGTCACTCTCTTGATTGAAATTGAATAAATTCGAAAAGCCTTTAGTAACTCTTTATTAAAAAGACGCTTTGGGTCTCTTGCTATAAATTAGTTTATATTTCTTGCTTTGTTGTTTTATTAGTTTTGTAGATTTAATAGATTCTACAAGCTTAGTTTTAATTATTCTTTTTTACCAGCTAAAATTTGACTCTAACTACCTTTAAAACTTGTTAAATTAAATAAAATATTCTTATCATTTCTTCTAGTAAAAGATGTTTTTATGAAATAGATATTTGTTTATTGAAAGAGTGATTTTCGAATTTATGTGATTATTTTAAATGAATGAAAATTTAAAAAACTCCATATAGAGCCAAAAATTAGAAAATTGAGTGATTTTATTAATTTAAAATTAAAAGAAAAATTTTAAACAATACATTGATTCACTTTGGATTCTTTTTGCTTCACTCAAATGAATTATGATTGAAATTGTTGCTTATAAAATGAATTCGTGAAGTAATTCCTTTCAGAGGTGAACCGTAATAAATTGTCTGTTTGCTTTTGATTCCTGGGTGCATATCAAAGGCAATATCATTTCCCGTATTCAAATTTCTACTAACAATTGGAAAAAAACTACTAGTAATTGCTAATCGTACTCTATGTCCTGGTAAAAATTGATGACCTATTTCATGAAAATCAATCGTTAAGTTGTAAATTTTGTTTGGTTCCATTAGCAGTTCTTTATCAAAACCATTTCTGTATCTTGTTCTTAATTGATTAGAATCCATAGAACCTAATTTAATTGAATTGCCATATTCATCAACATCCATTAAAAAAGCTATAAAGTCTGTGTCTTTTACATTAGATGAAAATGTCAATTCTAGTTTTACCTCACCAAATATATTGAAAGCTTGTTTTACTTTTGGACTTGTATAAACTAAAAAATCAGTTCTATTCAGATAGAAATTCATATCTACTGGATAACGAACGTTTTTTGATAAATTGCTCATGGCAGGTTTAGCTGGATCATAGTCAAAGCTATCGTTTCCATTTCGAGGTTGATTTAGATCAAGTTCACCATCGCCATTAATGCTATTAGCACTATTGTTGCTTTTCAAATAAAGATATTTATCTTGATAGTTATCCTCCATAAAATGAGAACCCTCTATCCACTTGTTTTCTCCTGTAATATAAATCTTTGCAGGGGACCAGTCCGGCTTTGGTCCATTTTTTAGACACCAGTCATAAAATTCTTTAGTCATGTTTAAAACTGGTAGAAATGCATTATCTTGAATAATTAGATCGCCTAAATTTTTAATAGGTTTGTGAGTAAAATAGTCTAATCCACCATCGGCAGCAGTTTCATGCGAATAAGGTCCAATTATTATAAAATGATCCTTTATGGGACTATATTTCTTGATATTTTTAAAATGCATTATCGTTCCATGCATGGTGAAATCAAACCAACCGGTAAACCCCATACTTGGAATATCTATTTGAGTATAATTTTCAGATTTTAAAATAATTCGATCCCAATATGAATCGAGTGTTGGATGATTTAAAAAATTTCTATATGAGTTCATAGGTTTACCAGTTACGAATTCATCAAGAGTGTACAAAGGACGATGATTAAGCCATTGAGAGGGATTCGGATTTATCCATTCTTTCGATTCATTTTTGAAATTCAATGATTTACCAAGCCAAGTAAGTGCCCATTCTAAGGCAAAAGCTTTGTTATAGGGTGGATAATCAAATTGCTTTCCAACGCTAGCACTCGGATTAATGCAGAAAAGATTTTTGGGTTTTTTAGCTGCGACATACCATTGGATTGTACCAGTATAAGATGTACCTCTCATACCTACTTTTCCATTTGACCATGACTGCTTTGCTAACCATTCAATTAAATTATATCCATCTTGTCCATCATTTGCAAACATTTCAAATTCACCTTCTGAATCGCCAGTTCCGCGGACATCTGCTATTACAAATATATATCCATTTTGATACCAAAAGTCGGCTTCACCACGAAAACTGTTTAGGGTGTTCTTTCCATATGGAGTCATTTCTAAAATAGCAGGTAATTTCTCATCTTTTAATGAGCGAAAAAAATCTACAGCAATTTTTTTCCCATCTTTCATAGGAACATATTCAGTTAAGAAATTGTCAGCATTTAAGCAACAAATCAAATTAAACAAAAGTATTGAAAAAATTTTATTTAAATACATTTTTTATTTTTATTTTATTGGTATTAAGTTTTAAACAAATTCACATGTAAAACATGATATTTATAAGTTTAGAAAATGGCAAGAGATAATCATTTTTTTAAATTTTTCTTGTCAAATATTTTAAATATATTGTTTTGTTTAAACTAACAACATTTTCTTTAACATTTTCTCAACAAATGCCAATTTAAAAAATGTGTTATTTTTGGGTGATCTTAAAAATCTATGTTGAATCTTAAATTTTAAAAAAGTTGAAAATAAATAAAAATCTATTTAATATGATAAAATCTATAATTTTTTCTTCTTAACAGTTTGATTTTTCGTGATCTATAAACTCTATCTAATTAAGACCATAAAATAAGGTACCCGATTTTTGGTTAACTTATTTTTAGTTAACTAGTTTTTAGTTGGTCTTTTTAGTTAACTAATTTTTTTTTTCTGAAAATTTTAGAATAAAATTAATTTTTGTTTTTATAAATATTTTTTTTATCAATTTTTAAAATAATTAGCCTATTCTAATATTTTGGGATTGGAAATATTTTTTTTTTAACATTAAAGTGTAAAAAAAAAATTTGATATTTTTTTTTGTCAAAAAAAAAGATTCAAAAAATTTGTATAAATTTTTAACTCTAAGTGTAGCAAATTAATTTTTTTTGAACCTTTAAATGTATAAATATGTTAATTAATTTTATTTCCCTTAAATTTTGAAATTTTTTCTATTTTCGAAATTTAAACTAAATTAGTTTAGTCGACTTAATTTTAGTTAACTAAAATTTAGTTAACTAATTTTTAGTCGACTAATTTTTACTTAACTAGTTTTTAGTTAGCTAATTTTTGGTCGACTAATTTTTAGTTAACTAATTTTTAGTTAACTAATTTTTAGTTAACTAAAACTAATGAAAAACTCCCATCACTAGTATTATAATTTGAGTGCCAGTCATTTTTTTAATTGATTGTTAAAGTTTAAATAGCTTTTTTTTGTAAATAAATTAATTCAAATTTTTATTTTTTTATGATCACTCATCAAAGAAAATATATAGGGCGGCACGCTTTAAAGGAAAAATCAGCCAGTTAATGATTAAAATATAAATGAATATAAAAGTGGAATACTATCATTTTATGCCATTTTATTTTTATTCCATTTTTCTAAATATGAGTTTATCAAAATAAGATTTTGTTAAGACTTTTTACAATAGGACTTATTATATTATGACTTAATCATTTTTTGAAAAAAAAAATTAAAGGAAATAAAACAAAAAAAAATGAATAAAAAAAAAATAAGAATAAAAAACATAAATTAAAATGGAAATTGATTATGAGTCTGATTATTCATCGTTATCTTCAGCCTAATGTTCTACTGCTGAAGAATCAAATATGGAAGACAATTAATTAAATAATGATGAAAAAGAAGACGAGCAAGATTTTAAATATACTTTACCATTCGAAAAAACCGAAACCAAAAGAAAACGAATGGCAATAAAAATTCGAAAGGAAACATTTGTTTTTAAACGATATAATAAAAGCAAATCAATTTATTGGTAATGTCAATTCAATAAATGTCCAGTTTCAGTAACAAAATTAGTTGACCTTAGATGTATAAATAATCAAACACATATGCATTATTGTCTAAGTTAACCAGAGTAAAAATGTTTAGTGATTGAAGAGTTTGTAATACAAAGAGCTATTAATGAAGAGACGCAAATTCCCAAAATATTTTGTGAAGAGTCAGATAAATTAGTCTCTAGTGGTTTAGAGCATCAACAAATAGCAGCATATATAAATTTTAAGCAAAGTAGTATTATTCAAAGAGCATATAGAATGAGAGAAAAAAATGGTTTTAAAAGAGTACGCTCTGCTCAAGATATTGATTTAGATAATAAATATGGTTTAAAAACAAGTGGTAAACAGTTTGTATTTTTTTATTTAAGATAGCGATCGTATAATTGGATTTTGTTCACCAATAGGTTTCAAAATTTTAAAAAAGACAATAAAGTTTCATATTGACGGTACTTTTAAATCAACGCCTAAAATTTATTACCAAACTTATGGAATTTATTGTTGGTTACTAAATCAAATGTTTCCCGCTGTTTTTGAATTATTAAGAGAAAAAACCGAAAGAATTTTCAAAAAAATGTTAAATCTTTTAAAAGAGGCTTGTTATAGGAAAATATTGAAATAAATACTTTTTGATAATTATATATTATGATTTTAATTTGTATTTTTATTATGTTTATAGCAAAATTGTATGGACAAACAACACACGCTTGATTAACCACATTTAGGGATAAAAACCATTACAATCTAGTTAACAAAGCGCGATACCAATTTTATTATTTCAAAATTGTATTTTATTTTATATCTTTATTTTTTAACTTTAATAAATATTAAAACCTATCCAAACCTCTTTTAATAATCCTCTGGAATAATACGCAAGAAACGGCCAATCCGAAAGTATAACATATTTGTAGCAGCGATAAACGAACGATAAAAATAATTTTGAATAATAATAAAACTAACATTCCCTCAAGTTTGAAACTTAGCCTATAAATACGATAATCAGAATTTATCAAGGCTATTTGAAAAAGGCTCGAGAAGTTGCTAAGAGTAGTCTTTTTGAAGAAGAAAGAAGAAAAATAAAATATGTTCAAGCAGTTGAACTTAAAAGAGTGCTAAAAATGCTTACTGATACAGCAGAAAAATCAGAAGGCCTTGATGAAAAAGATGAACTTCTTTTTCTCAGAACCGACCAAACTTAATCCATTTAGAAAAATTATCTGAGTCTCAGATGAGATCTCATCGAGAAATATTATGTGATTTTATAGAGATCTTGATTAGATTCCAAAAAGGAATCTCTTGAGATAATCTTAGAGATCTCATTATTTTTTCAAAATAAAATGTATTAAAATGTGAATACAGTGAGAAATTAAGATTCTAAAATTATGTGCTCTAAAAGGGATTTTGTGTTTCAAACAAAATTTATATATGTGCGGGATATGAGTATCTTAAACCTAAGAAACTCTGACATTAAAGGAGGACTTGAAGCGAAGTCCAACAGCTGATGAAAAACATCAGTTTTTACCCAATATGCCGATTTTAAATCATGCTAAAGATCTCCGCAACCATTTGATCCAGCATGATAATAACAGTGGTGTCTGCATGGTTCTCTGTTGAGGATCAGGCAGATGTAAATCAACTATTAATCGCATTATAGCCAACAGTCTTGGTGAATAAGCGACCTGGCCTGGATCTCAATGGATCCAGAAAGAAAACCTTAAATTTGATACTGCTGCTAGACAAGTTATTAATACTATAATATTCGAAGAGATGCACTGGATAGTTGTCCAGAATCGCATTACTCTAGATAAGACTATTAATAGCAAAAAATAACAGCTCACTGGGTCGGGCATGGATGTGCGGTTAGCAAAGACTAAAACCGCCGTCCTGGATGATATTCACAACAATACAAGTAACTTAATTTGAGTGATTTACTATCTTCTCAAGTAATCAATTCAACGTCTGGTATACTCTGATTATCATAATTTTACCTCATATTTTAAAAACCAATCGATAATAACAATTAGATTATTGACTTCTTTTTAGACTATTTTACCTGGTACTCTAATACATTTGGCATAATTTGACTTTAGAGAAACTCGTAATTTTTCAGCTATTTCAAACATTTAAAATGGTATATCATTTGACGGTAAATAACCGTCATCAATAGTCGACAAACATGTCTTGTTTAAAAAAGTCACATAACTTTTAGCTTTTATATATTTCGATTAAATAGTAGACCAAAAAAAAATGTTTAATCTTATAACTTTCAATAAGGTATATGGATGACAAAGAGATGAAGTTAATAATAAAGACGAAAATTTTAAAATAATTTTCAAATAATCGTTGGTTATTTAGGAATTTTTAGATGAATTAATAAGAAATTTTGTTAAAATTTGAGACTTGTAATCAATTTGAGTCATGATTTAGTTTGTTTGAATCATTAATCAATAAAAAAATTTATTCGATTTTAATATCTTGGTTCTTGTGTATCGAATTAAAAAAAATTTTGATTATGAATCGTTTTAACTTATCAGTTGTAATTAATTTCAGTAATAAAATAAAACAAAAATAAAAATAAAACAAAAAAATATAAAAAAAAATTTTTGAATACAATAAAAAAGAAAAAAAAAGTAATAATTTTTCTAAATTTTAATCTTCTTAAATTGTAAAATAAAACTTTTTCAAAAAATTTGACAAATTTTATCAACAAAGTTAATTCAAACTCTGACCATGTTGACTTAAGCAACAAACATTTAATTCAAAATCGAATAAAACAGAACAATTAATATTAAAAAAATTTGCTTGGTGATTCCCGGGAATATCATCAGAATAATTGACAGGAATTGGATTTTCACCTCTGTTTACTCCATAAAATAACTCCATAAAATGAACTTCTTCAATTGTTTTTTTACTTAATTCTCTAATTTCGACATTGTTATTATCTTAAAGTGCATATATTTTCAACAAACGTTCGTTTGACAAGAGTTGCTTGTATGATTCTATCTTTGTCAATTTTGATACCTCTTCGTCAATAACTAAGAAAAATTTAACTTTATTATACCAAAACCTTTATGTTAATAAATTTAAAATTAACATACTTTTAACAAATTTTTTTCTTTGAATCTTATTCATAAAAAAATTAAAATAAAGTTGAATTTTTTTACTTATTTTACCTTCTTCACAAATCTGACATCCACAAATCCAGAATATACAATTTGAACACCTGTGTTGCATTTTTCTCAAGTAGATAATGTACGATAAGTACTATCAATTAGGCACTTATCTTTAATTGTTTTTTGTTTGTTTTTTTTATTTTTCAAGTGGTAAAAGTCATGGTCAAAGGAATTATGTAAATAATTAATTATGATTTTTATTTTATTGGTTATTTTTTAAGAGGGGGTCCCCGTCAGCTAGGAGGGGGGTCATCCGATGGTGACATGATTATTTTGTCCGAAAAAATCAATAATTAATGCTAATTTATGTCTAGCTAATATGATAGGAGGGATTTTCAAAAGGGGGAGGAGTAGAAGTCAAATCAGCCAAAATAGATGCTGAAAAAAAAGTGCCAAGATATACTACTTCCATCATTATTATTTAATTTGATTTGTCCATACATAACTACTTTAGCATTTCCTGGAGCTATTAATAAATTAAATCCTTCCATTAATTAACTAATTATAGTACTTCAATCTGTAACTTGTCCTTCCAACAAATTTAAAATGTTTGCTATATTTGTTTTAAGATTGGCGATTAATGACTCTTTAGTGAAATAATAACCACCTTGTGGATTTACTTCTCTTGTAAATGAAAATGTTTCTCCACTTTTTACAAAAGTTAAATTTGAATCTAAATTTTTAATTGCGTATTGTTCTCTTTTGAATTTACTCGAAGTCGTTACTAATGGGTGTGAATCTGGAGGTATAATTGGTATATTATTAAAAGTATCAGAATAACTTGTATATTGATCTCTATAGATAAAATATCCTGGATCAATTTGAGTATGAAACCGATTTGAACTAGTAGTTATAAATGCAGCTTTTTCATCAGCGTCTAAGGTAGCTTCCCATCGATTATGATTTCTTGCACTATTCATTACATTAGAATGAGTATGTGTTAAATTTTCATGCCTAGTTTGAGGAATTAGTTTAATAGTAAAACTTTTTAATCTAAATTTTCTAAATTGTGTAAAAATTCCTTTTGTTCCATCGTCATTTAATAATTTATTATCTATAAAATCTCCTTATATAAAATTAATTGCATTTGAATATGGTATGATTTTTTGTGTTCTATAAAAAATACACATACAATTTTGAAAAATTGCAATATAATTGAAAATCAAAAAACATAAAATAAAAAAAGATGTCGATAAAAATTAGAAAAATAAAATGTATTTTTTTGAAATTAAATTCACGGGATGAATTTGATGTATTTAGTTTTTCTTTAAAATTAATAAAAATATTAACAAAAATATAAAAACAAAATAAA
>NTPY01000511.1:189193-204639 GCA_002922825.1 Brachionus calyciflorus
GGAACTTGGTCACTAAACCTGATCTCTTCACCGGGAATATGGTAGTTCAGTACCATGTGAAGAGAAAATATTCGCATGATAACAATTGAGGTGTCTGCATGATTCTTGGTAGAGGATCAGGCAGGTGTAAATCCACTTTTAAAAGAATCATTGCTTAAAGTCTCGGCCAGTATGCTACAATGCCGGGATCGCAATGTATTCTTCAAGCGCTTGAAGGAATTTAATTTGATGGGGTTTGTACCCCTGTTTCGCCGCTACCTGTTTCCAGGAGTTTATCAGCGGGAATTTTTGTTTAAATCTCTCCATATCCTCTTTGAAGTGTTTGTATCCCTCCTTTAATATCTGCATTTCTTAAATTCAGGATACTCATAATACCTCTCCATGTCTTCATTAGAATGTTTCAGACTGGTCAAGTTGATCCCATATGGGGTTCAATTATCTTCGAATAATACGGATTTGGCTTTTATATAATTGACACAGTTATCAAAATATAACTGCGAATCAATTATTTTTACGCGAGCAGTTAAAAAGAAGGACTTGGCTTCAAGCACTCCTTTAATATCTGCATTGCGTATATTTAGGATACCTATATCCGGCATATTTCATTGGGATATTTTCTCCTTTCCTAAAATGTGGTAGTGAACTACCACATTATTGTTTTGATCTGCTTCTTTGTTATTTGCCATTACTCCTCTTGATTTGAACAAGGACACTTCTTTTTCACGAAGAGACCTTTCCAAATCCAATTGATTGTATTCGTTCATAACGTTTGGATTTTTAATGGCTTTTCCAGCAAACGTACTCAGTCTCATTCATGGATATCAGCAGATAATCCATTTTAAACTTGATATCGTCTTGTATTGCTGTTTTTCTTTTAGCTAATCTAATTGTTCTTTGATTGAATTTATTGTCTTGTCCAAGGTTATGCGATGCTGGATATCTATCCAGTGCATTTCCTCGACTATTATTGTGTTAATACCCTGCCTGGCAGCAGTATCAAATTTAAGATTGTTTCGCTGAATCCATTGGGACCCAGGCCATGTGATAATTCAATAAATTGTAGATATGCATCTACCTAACCCTTCGCAGAGGATCATACATATGCCACTATTATTATCATGTGATAATAATTGGTTTCTTAAATCTTTGGCATGATTTAAGATTGGCATATTTGGGAGTAACTGATGTTTTTCATAAGTTGTAAGTTCCCGTATTCCCTCCTCATAGTTGCGTTGAGCTTCAAGCTCTTGCAAGAATTTTATTTGGTTTTCGAAATGTGTTTTTCGAAAAAAATAAAACTAAAAACTTTGACATGAGGTTTATCTGAATATAGTTTCCAAAATCCTGGTGCTAGTACCTTTCCATTTATAAAATTCGGCACTAGAGGTGCTACCGGAAAAGCTCCTCCTGGACTTGTATGTATAAAATCGACAGATATAGTAGGAAATGAAACAATAAATGCTTTTCAACCATTCGGAGTTAATTGGCCTTATCTAGACCGTTCCGAATTTATATATGCAAATGTATTAAATTTTCAATTAAGAGATTTTATTGAAAATAAATTATTCAACGATTTTGATACTAAAGGTATATTAACACACTATAGAAAATATAGAATTAAAAGTTTCCCAGTTGAAATTACTCCATATACAATATATGAAACAATGAAATGTATTACATAATACACGAAAAAATAATGGATGGCAAACAGATTTAACTTTCACTGAAAAAAATTATTCCAAAGTTATTGTTAGAAATAGATATCTAACTCAAGTAGATCCAGGATATTTTATTTATAGAGATATATATTTAATTTTGGTAGATTATCTAAATATATGTTTAAAAATTTTGAGTGAATTAGTAAAAAATTTGGATTAGAACAAAACTGTATATCATTTGAGATTAGTGCCTTGCATATTTGGAAATAGTTTTCACTTTTTCTCCCAAAATCGATTCCAACAGTTTCTTGCTGTTTATCGAAAAAAATAATATCTTGATTTTCGCGAATAATCTTCAAATTATCAATGCAATCTTTGGTACAATTTTTTATTATATTGTATTTTTGAAAAACACTTAAATATCTTGTAAATCTTTCACTTTCAGAACCAAACAAACAAATTGAACATTGGTTGAAATGTAATTTAAATTTCATTATGCGTTCAATCCAAAGTTGCCTGGCTTCGTCCCATTTCAAATCATTAATTTTTTTCACGATTAATTTTATTATCATTTTTGGTTCAAATTCAGGTATTGAATCTAAAAATGTATTCTTCAATTGCGCTGCATACCAAAAAGATAATAATAAATAATCAATTGTACAGGTGTTTTTTACCTAAATATTTTTTTCTCCTTCGATTTCAATATAAGCCCCCCATTTAGGAAGATGATCCTTAAATATCTGAACATTGAATACTTTTTTTTTACCTGTTTTTATATTTTGGTTATTTTTTTTTAAATTAGATGACGATGGTATTTCTTGCAAAATAGAAATAGTTTTGCATTGTTTCTCCTTTTTATTTCGTTTTTGTCTTATGTATTTCGGTTCATTTGGTTTTTGAGATTTTTCCATGTCGATGAATACTTTCTTTAGATACTTTCCTTTAATTTTAAGTTCGTTAAATTGAGGGAAGCCTAAATAGTAACTCCTAGATTCTTTATATTGGAAACTTCCAAAAAAAATATCTTCTTTCGATGTTTCGACCGTAAGTTTTGGAAAGTCTAATAATGTTTTAATATCTACTGATGGGATTATTTTCGTATCAAGCTGTTTACTCAATAAAAATTCAAGTTGATTTTAACTTTGGCTCTTTTTTTCATTTAAATTGCAATTTCTTTGTTTTTTTTTCGATCTGAAACACATGGTTTATGAGTAAAATTAAGCATCGCACAGGCAATTCTATAATCAATTTGTATATGTCCAATCTCTGTGTTTCGTATGTTATCAAGTGCCTAGTAATTTTTCAACATACCATTTACCCTCTCAACAATGTATCTAAAAATAAAGAAAATCTTTATTATTACTGTAAAGATGTTTTATATTTTTTTAAATACTTTGGTGACAAGTCTGCTTTCAGTTGTTTGATTCAAAGTCAACTGCTTTATTTCTTCAGGTATTTTTTCTTTTTCGGATACCTCTAGCTGTTTACAAGTAGGAATTTTGGCGTTTAACTTATAATCATCCGTCAGCTTTTTATAAATATCACGAAATCCTATTTTAAAAAATTATTTTTGTTATTATTTCTGTAATGACTACTAAGTAAAATATACCTCTATCTAAAAGAATCAAAGTTTTATCTTTCTCAAGAATATTTTATAAGTCATTGTCATTTATCAAAATATAATCAAATATTTTTGCATATTTTTTATTAGCTTTCAAAGGACCGTAACAGTCTATTATCCAACCATCAGCACAACAAGCGATAAAAGGTTTGATCAACGAGTCTTTCTTTTGTTCGCTGTAACTATCATATTGAAACTCGTTATTAGAACTTTTTTTGCATCTACAGTAAGTACCGTCGAAAACAATTGCTAATTCATCAGGATTTAAGTCATGAAGTTCTACAACACTAGCAATATTATGAGCTAAATAAAAATCTTTTTTTTTTTGACCCTAGAAAAAATGCAACAAAATCTTTATAAATCGCCACTCTTATTTGATCTAAATAACGGCTAATTGTATTTTGTGATGTCTTATTACTAAACATCATAGATAATGTTGTTTGATCAATACCTTTTCTAAGCCAGTATCTATATAATGCGATAAGTTGTTCCTTTGTTCTTCCTTTTGAATGGTTAAAACTTGTTATATACGAACTAAATCGTAAAAATTCTTTCTTGGTCAACCGGTAATTTTTACACAAAATTTTTCATCATAACTTTCAACATCATTAAAACAATATAAAAGCATTTTTTGATTATTTGAAATATGATCGAGTAATTTGAAAAAAATAGAAGACTTATTGGTTATTTTATATGGCATTATTTCAAAGCATTCCTTTTTAATCAAACCAAAGCTATCAAAATGAATATTGCAAAATCTTGCGTGGTGCTTTATAAAAATTTTGTGATTCCTTAATGCATCAAGAATTGTGTCCTGATTAACTTTTACAAGCCTAATTTTTTTTCTGCTTTTTTTGCAAACAAAAGAATTATTATGATTTGAAAACGCGGTTTTGATATATTTCATTTCAATATTTTAATATCTAAATCATTTATTTAAAAAATGTTAAATAGGAACACCAAAAATTAAAAATTTAAAGAAATAAAATCAAAAAAAATATCAAAAACTTTTTCATTTTTTTTGCTTGTTTTTCCGAATCTTGTCTTTCTTTTTAAGAATTCTCTTCCAGCAAAATAAAAACAAGTATCATATTAAAACATCGATAAAAACAAGTAATTTGCCTGTAAATGTACAAAATACATTTCAAAAAAACAACATCAATTACAACTTACTTAAATTAAATGTAATTTTTTCAAGATATTTAATCAGATTATCAGGATAAAAAAAGGTTACTTTTATTGCTTTTTTGATATAAATTGCATAGTTTTACTCATCATAAATATGCATTTTAAATATTATCCAAATAAAGAATTCAAAACTTTTCAGAAGTTCCCATTCGATGTGTGAGTTTACTTTTTTTTTGTCAACTTATTTTATGTATTCTCCAACCGAAATTGAAATTTTTTTATCATTGACATTGTACCTGAAATAAATGTTAATATGATTTTTTAACTTTATTTGCTAAAGAAATACCTTTTTATTTTTCTACATGTTTCCGATATTTTTTGCTCATCTTGTATTAGATTCCCATTTTGAGGTAAGAATATTAAGTTTACTTTTTTTTGTCGTCTCATGTCAGAAAGTATTCTATTGGTAAATAATTCTCAAAACAATTTGGAGTTTAATCATTTGACACTTAAAATTCCTTAATTTTCTCACACTTATCAGTTTTAGCACAAACAAAGGTTTGAGTTGCAGAAGTGATAAATAAATCGCTTTCACTGAGTTTATTTCTTTATTTGTAAAATTTTTAAAAAATTTAAAATTTTTGAATTATCAATATTACTATTTGGTTGTCACATTTGTGTTTGTATGGCTTTGATTTCAAAATTTAAAATTTCATTTTCATTTCTGTTCGTTTCTGACGAATATCACTTTGAGTAAAGTCAAGATTTTTATTCAAACAGAAATATTTTGCATATTGACAAATAAATATACCACAATCAACACCTCCTGACTGCTTAGGTGCTGATTTATTTTAACTAAGATTCCAATTTGAAGCATTTTTTAAACTCAAGATATATTTCGATAAGGTTGAAATTATTTTGGTAATAAATAAAAAGTCCTTACTCATATCGAATACAGAATCAAAAAAAATAATTTTTTTGGATGGAATGTCAAAAACCAGTAATGCCCAGTGATTATTATTTAATAATAAGGGAAAAAAAGAATTCTAAGATTTGATTGATTAAACTTATCAAAACATTTCGATATTCCTCTGTGATCTTCTGATAAAATTTTTTTTATAAGTAATGAATCTATTGAAGAAAAATTTTTTTTCGAAATACACAATAAATTGAAATAAAAATTAATAATTTTGTCGTTGAGTCTTAGGCCTGAAGCAAGAGATCGTAAGTCACTATGAAAGATATCATTACCAAAGGATTTGACAAGTTTAAGGTCAGTGCTACTTTGCTCAATATTTTCATCAAGATACTGAATATTTTATGAAGAATAAACTTTAATTTTAAAGTTATTTTTATTAGATAAAGGAAATGAAGGAGAAGATTTTTCACCTTTTGGGCGAATATTCAGTTGATTCTCATTATGTGATAATGCCTTAGAGATTTGATCTAAATGTACTGGTGTTTTATTGAGACTTGTATCAGTTGAAAGTGAAGTAGAGGTCTTAGACTTCAAGTTTGATTGATTCACATTTTGACTTGACATTGGTCCATTTTGATTTAATTTAATTGAACTTGGTATCGAGTTTAATTTTTCTAAATTATTTTTAATTTCTTTTCTTTTAATCGAATTTAGGATGCGTTCGTTTGCAGTTAGGTGAGGATTTATAATAAATATTCCTAAAATCATTCGATTTTTTTTAAAGATAGGCCTTATTAATTTTTCTCCTTATTATTCGAATTAATTCGTTTAAAATTAATCGGTAAGATTTTTTTTGAAATTTGAATATTCGACGAATTAATAAGTCATCTCTCCCATCATTTGGTACCCCAGTAAAAATAATAATGCTTTGACGTTGATTCTTAGTTTTTAACTCATCGTTTATTATTTTAAGAATTGACAGTTGAAAAGTTTTATTTAGTTCATACAATTTTAATTCCGATTGATAACATGATTTTTTTATATGCGGTTTTTGATTAAAAATACAAGATAAAAAGGAATTAATTTTACTTACCTCTTCTGTTAAAGAGTAAGTGTTTTTTAAAAGAGGTGATTTATGTATATTTTGTTGCATTTTAGTCGCTAAGTAGCCGAATTGTTCTTGAAATCGTACTTAAAGACGATAATAAATTTGCTTGGTTGTCTGTTTGTTGAGTGTTATTCTTGTAACCAGAGGCGATATATGACGAGAACCCAAGTTTTAGTAGTTTTGGTAAAACAAAAAATTAGCAAAAATTATTTCTATTTTTCAAATTTGAATTTTGCATGCTTACTTTTTTTTCATTAAAGAAAAGAAATAAAAAGTATAGGGACCCAATGCAGTCCTACAAAAGGAAATAAAATAAAGAAACCTGAAAACAGAATTAAATATATTTCATGAATTTTAGATGAGGCTTATTTTGATAACGAATTGGGTGAAGATTTGAACAAGTTTTTAGATTTTTTTCGAAACTATATAAAAATTAAGGTACCTTTTTGTTTAAATTTTTTATTTTAAGTTTAAAAATAGGCAAAATAAAGTTTTATTACTATTACTATTTACAATTTAAAAAAAAATTACTTTGCAAAATTTTATAATTTTTTATTCAAATAAAATCAAAAATTGAAATTTTTACTGTGCATTTGCAAAAAATAAAATTGAAAATAGTAAATAGTAATAGTAATAAAACTTTATTTTGACTTAAAAATATCTTTAAAGTATTTGTTCTGATATTTTAGAAAGTTCAACTTTGAACCGATTAGATTGCATTATAAAAATTTCAATATCAGATCAAAATGAAAATCAATTGGTTTATTTTTTGATAGTAGAATATGGTCTTGGTCCAATTGTTGCATTAAAAGTATCTGACGCAAAGAACAAAAGAATAGATTCTTTCTTTAAAAATTTAAAAAAATCTTAATTAGGCTTTAAATAATAGGGCTTGATTTTTTTAATGTTTAAAATAAACAAGAATTTGAATGACTTTTTTGTAATATTTTTTTTCTTCTAAATTTTTTTCATCGTTAGGGATTTAAATCTGTTGTCTCACTATCATTTTTAACAGTATTGTTCAATCTTTCAAAAAAGATATCACATACCACAAAAAGCCCTTTAGATGACGGGTTTCAGGATTTTTTATTTCACGCAAAAGATTAGTGTTATATATTTTTTTAAAGCTTATAATCTGACATTTTGTCTAGTATAGCTTTTTCTTACCAGATTTTTTTTTACGAAATATTGTCACTCAAAGATGAGCACTAAAAAAAGTATAATTTATACGATACGAATTTTCATAGGAAGAGAAGTTTAGACCAAGCTAAAAAATATATTATTTTATTCACCTTTGATTCATCTTTCATATAATAATTTGAAATACCAATCTTCGTCTTTTTAACTTATTGATATTTAAATTTGAAGATTTTTCTAATTTTTGAGTTTCAATGTACAGTCTAGCCTCGATTCTGTCAACGCTCAAGGTAAAATCTAAATTGTTGACAAAAACAAATATTGACAGAATCAGATATTTGAAATTGTCAGTATGTGTTGACATAATTGAGTTACTTAATAAATAATTGAAAAATAAAAAGAAAAATTACGATGTACATGTAATTTACAATTACAATTATATATTTTCTGAACTTTTTGTGACCCTAATAATGTTTGAAATATTTTTAGATTAGAAAAAAATTAATTTATCGTTTATTCAAAGTTTTTTGGTATTATCATAAAATTATTGTAATGAAAATAGATAACTCTCTTTTTGTATTGACAAAATCAAGCTAAATTAACATGAGAAGTGTTTACAAATTCGTCTGAAACTCTACTAATATTTTGCTGACAAAAACAAAAATTGACAAATTTAAAATTGACAAGATCGAATAAATTTTTAATGGAAAACGTCATCTTTTCTGACGGTAATTTAAAAAAAACTGACAAAATTGAAAATTCACAAGATCAGGGTTGATAAATTCGAGGCTAGACTGTATTTTTAAAGTTCGTCCCAACGCCTTTTCAAATTTATTTTTTCAAATTCATTTTCCGCATAA
The DNA here is from genome assembly GCA_002922825.1 of Brachionus calyciflorus. Classification (NCBI taxonomy): domain Eukaryota; kingdom Metazoa; phylum Rotifera; class Eurotatoria; order Ploima; family Brachionidae; genus Brachionus; species Brachionus calyciflorus. The sequence goes on from NTPY01000511.1 coordinate 197,625, forward strand.
AAAGTTGTCCTTGTATAATTAATTTCAAGCAGGCAAAAGATGTAGAACATAAAAAAATTCATCAAAAAAAATGAAAAAGCCAAAAAAAGTAAAAAAGAAACTATTTTTTCAGTTTTTTTTTTGAAAATACTCAAATTCATCATCAGTGATTTACCTAGAGTCATCGCTAATCATACATTCGGCTTTTCGACTTTCAAAAAGTCACAAATCTGCTTTAAAAACAGCATATTTATCTGCTTTAAAAACAGTATGTTTTTAACGCTGATTTCCATTAATTTTGAATTTAAAAATTTAGTTTAAAACTTTCTTAGACTAAATTTTTAAGTTCATGAATCGACTTTACAGTCTTTAATTAAAAAAAACTACTAGAAAAGGGTGTAAAAATATTTTTTTTTTGCAACGGGATATCCTTTGGCATAAAAAACAGTAATATTTATAAGTCTGGGGGGAGGAATGGTGAAAATATAAATTTTTTTCTTTCATTTTTTTTATAGATTAAATAAAGATAGTTAAAGCTAAGAGAAAGGACCCTAAAGCAAATGCTTTTTCAAGGTATCAAAATTTTAGTCAAGAACTAAAAAAAGAGATGGTAATTTTTTGAAACAAAAATTAAAAAAAAAGATTATCTTCAAAAATTATCAATCTTTTTGAAAAATTTAAAAACTGATTTGATAAAATTTTAAAATTTTAAATGAACCTTTATTGTTAAGTAAGACTCAGCTTTAGTAAATTTAAAAGTAATATTTTTTTCCGATTTAGATTATGAAGATAAGTCTGGCGCCTTTAATGAGGCTTTTTTTTTGGTAAAAGAAATAAAAATATTTGATGAAGACCTACGAAGGTTGTAGAAATATATTGTTTAATTATGTGATTAGGGACCTAAATCATTTGAGACGGCAATTAAAATTGTAATTTACTTGAAAATAACATTTAGCTATTTGATAAAATTTTCGTTTTTTTTTCAATTTTAGAAATGAAACGATTTTCTGCTCTCATATTCATTTTGATCACGATAAAAGAATTATTTTTCTACGCTTGAGTTAACCAAAATATCACTTAAAATTTCTAAAACAATTAAAAATTTTTTTTTTAAAAGTGTTAGATACACGCCATAGATTTGATATTCTATAAAAAAGGTTGGAAGTTCATTAACAATAACATTTTGTGACATCTTTAGCAAGTTAAGATAGAAAATAAAATTGATTAAAAAAATTTTATTAAAAGCAATAACGATTTAAATTGATAAAAGTCGAGCATGTATTTGTCGTATGACTAGAGCGTCAATTATTCGATAAAGAGTTCGTAAAAAATTTGAGTTAAACTTTAAATTATAAACGTCAATTATTAACACGATCACGAGTTAGCAGCCAATATAAGGAAAGACTCGGTGAGTGACTCTGTCTATCGACCCAACGTCCCCCAGTTTTTCATTCAAATCAAAAAATATTTTAAATATCAAGTTCGGCTGAACTTTTCCTTCCAAAAAGTTTAGGACCTTTCAAAGACGGGGTCTTGCCTGAAGTGTTATCAGATGTTAACATTTTTTGTAATCATCGGCTATGAGTCAGTAATATGTTATCAGTCATGTTTTACAAAAAAGTTATCAATCAAATATGTTATCAACAAAGTTATTTAAAAAATATATATTCTAAAAATGTTATTAAGATAATAAAAACGTTAACATCTGATAACACTAAGACCCAAAGACGTTTTTATGAAATTTTAAAAGGAATAAAAATTCAAAATTAATTTTATTTTATTATTAAGTAGGCTTTATTATTAACTTTTATAAAAATCATAACCAGATGACCATCCAAACTTTATAACTAAAAAATACAACACTAGTCTCTGTCTATGTTTTAATTTAAATTGATTGAATCCTGAATTTTCTATATCGATAAGATTTCTTTCGATAAATTTTTTTATATACTCGAAATAGATATTCTTAACTTCAAAATTTTGTGATGAAATAATAGCTTGAAAAACTTTATCTGCATCCATCGGTTTACTTTCTTTATAATTTTTAAAAGGACAATCTTCGTTTAAAGATTTTATCAAACTAAATTTTGTCAATATCTGAATCATTTTCAAAAAGTGTATTTATTATTTTTTTCAATTGTAAATAATGATCATTCAACTTTAGGTAATTTTTTATTATAGGATCATCAAGTGAAATTTTGAAAAAAGAGCAGAAAATTTTGATCAAATAATTATCCCAGTATATTTCTTGCTTGCTTATTTCATTGGTAAATAGTCTTTGATATAAAGGAGATATTACTAAAGCGCTGATCGATGTTTTTTTTGAAAAAATGATCACTATTTTTTTCTTTAACAAAATTTCTATCTACCCCGGTCTATATGCCTTTAAATTTCTAGAAATAATATCAGGATTTCAATGATCTGAAAAATTTCGTTTTTAAACTATCTTACTATTTAGTCAGGGATCCATCATTATTTTGAGATTTTTCTTTAAATTTTGGAAGTTCTTCATTTGACCAAGAAAGTTTTTGCTGCAAATTCTCAACCTCTCTAAATGACAAAAATAAATTTTGTTTAAAAATAAAATCTCAATTTAAAATTACTCTTTTAATTTTTTTATTTCTTCATTTTTTCTCAAAATTTCTGAAGATTTTTCATCTAAAACTTTATTAACATCGGTTCATCAAGTAAATTTTCTTCGATTCCGGATTTTTTGGATTTCTTTATTTTTTAGAGAAAATAATTCTTGTTCTAAGTCTAAAATCTTTCTGTCTTTTTCTTTGTTTGTTTTCATCAACTCTTCAAATTTCAATCCCATCTTTAAAGCTTTTTAGCAGTGGACAACTTTCTATTGTTCTATGCCTCACTTCATTTATCGATTTTGTTTTTCCTTTTCCTTCACATCTTATATAAAGCGGACAAGAAACTGAATCTTCATTTTTTTTTAAAAGATTTTTCGGCTCGTTCTTATAACGTTGACTTATCCGAAAGAAATTAATTTTGTCTATCTTTTTTTAACTAAATTAATTTTTTTCTGTTTTTATAAATAATGATGTTTGGATAAAATATTTTTAGCAGGGCACTTATAAGCAAGGATTTAGGTTATTTACTTCTCCATTTTTGATGAAATTTTTTTATTCTGTTTTTCTCTATTTAGCTTGGATCCTTTTGATTCTTTTATAATTCTTTTTTTGATTCTAACAAAAAGAAAAGTTAAAACATGTATCTAAAAAAATATTTTTTAATAGAATCAAAGCTCATTTTTAACAAGGAGATATATTTTTCGATCTCTCCAAAAAAATACAGTAATATTTAAAATAGTAAAAAATTGAATGGAAACTTATTAATCTACAATTTATTGATACGGGTCGAAAAATTTTAGTAATGTTTTTAGCCAATAATTATTATTGACCAATAAATTACTTAAATGATATTTATAAACTTAGTTTTAATCGTTTTTATTTCGGTCAGTGAAAAAGTTTTAATTTTTTTCCCATTTTAAAAGACTAAAAAAAATTGTTTAAAAATGAAATCAAGAAAAATTTAAAACTAAAAAACCTCTCTTTAAATAGAAAAAAAAACAAAACGTCCCAAAAGTAAATTGAAAAGAAACGAAATATATTGGTAGAAAAAAAAATAATCAAAAAGATTTGGTTTTCGATTTTAAAAAGAGAACCAATTAAAGTTTTATTTGTGATATTATTTATTCAGAAAATAAATTCCATTATGTAAAATTTGAGACTAAGGAGCCCTAGTCCCTATTTACCTGACCCCTCTTTTTCTTGAATAAAATAGCTGATAAAAAATCTTATTAAATATAAACTTGCTTAAAGCTTTTAATCAAATACTTACATCTGTATTTTCTTTTATAAATGCGTTTTACCTTATACCATCTTTTGAATTTTGATCATTATAAAATGAATATAAAGATTGTTCTTTTTCCATGAATAAAGTCTGATTTTCTGGAATCTCTTTTAGTTTATTTTCTTCTAGACAAAGGTCTTTGACGATGGTGTAAAAATTAAACTTTTAAAAAATAAAATATCCTTAGATTCAAGAAGGTTTGTGCCTTGAATCAATTTGAGTTCGCCTCTTGGTGAATCATAAAAATTAAATCGACAATTACCAACACCAATGTGTTTTTCATCATTGCTTTTTGAACTATTACCCTTACCAAGACAAATATCAAAGTTTGGACATTTCTTTTGATAAATATTTTTTTGGTTTGAATCAATTCGTTTTGCCTTTTCCTGATTTTTCTTCGAATGCTTAAAAATATCATCATTAAAATTTTTAATTTAAATCATTTTTCCAGAGTTGGGAAACTGAAACTGATTAACTGATCAGTTTCAGTTAATTTCAGTTATCAGTTAAACTTAAACTGACTGATTACTGATTTCCAAAAGCTACCAGTTACTGATTTTAACTGAAAAAAATTTTTTTTTTTTAAATAAAAGAAATATCTCAAAATAATATAAAAAAGCCATAGAAAGAAATCTATAAATTTTTCTAACTTTGAACTTTAACTTAGAATCATTTTTTACACTGTTCTGAGTTACAAAACCTAGAACTCAGAATAAAAAATAACGTAGGTAGTGGATTTACCTATCAAAATTTGTCAAATTTAATGTTTTCAAAAATTAACAAAAACTTTATATAAAAAACCGTGAAACGTTTATTTTTTTAAAATATTTCTAATAAAATAATAGTTTCGTTTTTTTTTTAAATAACTGAATTTAACTGATTTTTGAAAGTAACTAAAAAACTGAAACTGACTGATAACTGATTTCTAAAAAAACGATATTGACTGATAACTGAAAATTAAAAAATCTGATTAACTGAAACTGATTGATAACTGAATTTCATGTAACTGATCCCAACTCTGAATTTTTTTGGCGTTTTAAAAATTTAAACAATTAAATTTTAAATTTTATAAATATAAATTATTTGAGCTATTATTTGATATACTATAATAGTTTTAACTTTCAATTGATTCATATTAATTTCCCTGCCTCAATTATTTTTTAATAACTCTTGGTCAGTTAGACAAATAAGTTTCAGATTTTTTTTTATTGCTTAAAATTTCGAATGGCTGACAAAAAGACACTGTGGGTTCGTCTGAATTTTCTAGAGATGAATTTTTCTTGGGGCTGTGAATTTCATGTCAATTCGCTCATTTCAATTCGCTATTTTTTCTTTAACTTTTTTTCCAAACATTAAAAATTAGTTCTGCAAAATGTTACAATACGTAGCAAATTTGCTACATAAATTTTCTTACTGTGCTAAATCTCTGCAAAATATGTGCAAATACATATACTGAGTTATTAATAATTTTTTTCTGCATTTTGGGTGCACACATTTTGCTGATTAATAATGGGAATGTAGCAAATTTGCTACATCTTGTAACATTTTGCAGAACTATTTTTTAATGTTTCGAAAAAAAGTTATAGAAAAAATAGCGAATTGAAATGAGCGAATTGACATGAACTTCACAGCCCCATTTTTCTTGATATAATAAAAAGGTTATAAAAAGTTTAGAATTTGAAAAAAATAAAAGGGGCTGGTCGAAACAAAAAACACCTAACTGTCTGAAAAATTTACTCAATATTTGTATTCGTTAAAAAATGCGAACACGTGTTTCTAAATTAACTTTAAATATTTTTAAGCATAATTATTTTTCAATTATTTTTTGATTGAAAAAGAAATTATGCATTAAGATTTTGGAAAAACGTTTGACTTTCCAATGTTAACAATTTTCACGTAACAAAAATTTGAAAGAATTGGGATTGATTGCTTATTCGAAGGTAGATTAAATGCAATCAGGTTCATCGATATTTTGAATAGTAACCTTATTGAATCGATCGAGAAGCTGCGCAAAACCAACCATTCATATCTCACCAAGCAAATGCACCGTGTCATAGAGAGAAAAAATGAGTCAAATGGTTCACCGAACAAAAAATTGAGTGTCTTAAGTAGGTTAGTGGTCCTATTTTATTCTTTTCCAATAGTTGCAAACGATTTTCCTTGTTGGCTCATCATAACAGTCTTGATTCTGTCCTCAAGAGTGACTGATGGGCGTTTTTTGTATTCAGAAGGTATTTTTAATGAATTTTTTTTCAAGTGGGCTGATTATTTTTTTGGTTATAAAATAAGTCAATCTCAGTTCAAAACCAAAATTTCAAAAGGATTGGATGAAAACTGACGGAAAAAGAGAGAGTATAATTCATATCGTTCTCATTATTTTTGTCAGAAAATTTTAATCAAAAAAAACAGAAGTTTTTTTTTTTCCGAAAGATGAAATGAGCAATTTTTAAATAAAAAAAATTATTTCAAAATGTTGATCTTTTCAAAAAGGGCGACTTTTTAAATTTAAAACAAAGAAAAAATTCATGTCGTTCTCTTTCTTTTTGTCAATACTGTATTTTACAGAATGGTCCGAATATATTTGTCATTACGTTTTAACAGTGTTTTTTTTGTGTTTTATTTTCCTCGGGCAACTTTGCGACATATATAACGAATTTATTAATTAAAAAAATTAATTCTTAATATCAAAACTTACTATCAATCGATCTATGCTCTTGACAATGTCCTTATTGATGAATCAAAGCTAAAAGAATTAGAAATTAGACAATACTTACTTGTTAAACAGGTAATAGGTATAAAAAAATACTCAAAAATGATGGAATGGCATTTGCCTTGATTCTATGAAAGCTTTGTATTGCAAGCATTTTTTTTTCTGAAGACCTCTAATGTAAAATAATGTTTGTGCCGAAATATTCAACTATCTAAAAAGCTTTTATAGTAAATTTTATCAAACAAATACATCATTTTGCAAACAGATAGATTTCTTAAGTAAGAAATTGTACATCGATTAAACCATATACAATTACAAAACTTCATTAGAAATTATTAAACGCCATTATATAAGCCTAAGTCAAAATAATAGTCTCGTCAAAATTAAAGAAGTGAGAATTTCAATTTCATATTAATTGAAATTTAAAAGATTCAAAAAAATCTGGCTCTGATATTGATAACT
>NTPY01000511.1:204838-245242 GCA_002922825.1 Brachionus calyciflorus
ATTAAAGAAGTGAGAATTTCAATTTCATATTAATTGAAATCATACAAGTCAAAATAAAAATCTAGTAGATTTTTATCATGTGGCTTTATACATTTTCTAAATAAATAAATAAAATAAAAATATCACAATTTTATGAGTGCTTCATGGAATATATTGTCTGTTTTAAGAAATTTTAAGAAATATTATTTTTTTCAAAAAAAATCTGTTAATGTCAAAATCTTGAAAAGACTTAGAGCAATACAATCTGCCTATTTTATTAGTTTACCTTACCTTTTCGTCTGTTAAATCCTATGATTCATGATATTTTATTTGCTTATAAAGTTGATGATCGAATTTTTGCTTATTAGTTATATTTTCTTATCATACTTGATATTTATACTTAATCAGAAAAGCCTTTTTGAATAAGAAAATATCTTTTCACAATTTTTAAAATATGGAAACTTTTTTTTCTTCTATTATACATTTTCAAAAATTTTTAATTGCGTATTTAAATTTTTTTATTTCGAATTTAATTTAATGTTACATTTTTAAAATTGAATTACCCAATCGAAGAAAACAAATTCTCATATCTAAAATAATTAAAAATGTCTCTTTTTCCTGTAATCGATTTTGTCTTTACTTACATAATACCGTGTTTATGCTCATATCTAATCGCGTCGAACATCCTAAGTCTAATTGTCTTTTTTAATCCTAAACTTCGCTCCAATATAACATTCAATTATTTTACATTAATATCAATATTTAATTTGGTCTATTCAAGCATTTTTTTCTTTCGTTTTCTAACACACTGTGGTAAATATTGTTCATTCAAATTCTATTTTACATCACAATTTTACTTGCTTGTATTCTATAATTATATCAAAAATGTAGCTGCTTTTTGTACACTATTCATGCAACTTAAAATATCAATACAACGTTTTCTAATTGTGTCAAATCTTAAAATTAAATTGCCTAAATTATACGTTACATTCATAATTATTTTAGTATTTTCCATTATTTTTAATTCGCCCAGTCTCATGGTTCAAGATATTGTACCAATTAATAATACTACTGGTCTATACAAACTACAAGCTAATTTATTTGGTAAAAGTAAATTAGGAAAATGGTTAATTGTTTGTATTAATGTATTTAGAAGTGTTGTTTTAATAAGTTTAATTTTAATAGTTAATATATTAACGTTAATTCGATTCCGTAAGTGTTTAGAAAATAAAAAAAGAATGAAGTTAAGAGAGACTAGAGAGAGTAAGGTGAGTAAGAGTATGACACGTATGGTAATAATTATGGGATTTATGAATTTTTTTGGAAATCTACCGAATCTAGTTGGTTATATACTTCAACAATTTTCCGATATGAATACTATTTTTTATAGAGTATGGAGTATGATGGCTAATTTGATTATATTGTTGAATCAAGGATCGGAAATATTTATACTTTATTGGTTTAATAGATTATATAGACAAGTTTTTCAAGATTATATAATCGGTTCAATTAGAAACGCTATTTCAAAAATTTTTATCAAGAAATAATATATAGAATTTTTTTTTTTTAAATGGTTTTTTGATTTTTTTTCTTATTAAATGAGGAAGAATTCAAAAATGTTAAAGTAAAATTATTATTTTTATTAATTTTTATTGTGAGTGGTTAAACATTTATAAATCCACTATTGTAGCTATTAATTCTAAATAAAAATATTAAACAAATTTTGTAAGTAATTTAAAATTTCTTAAGCTAGACGGTCAGTTTATATGAATAAAGCGTTAGATTTAATTGGCCCAGTGAAGGATTTTTAATTTACGTATTTTATTAATTTAAAACTAAAAAGAAAAATTTTAAACAATATTTTGATTCACTTTGGATTCTTTTTGCTTCACTCAAATGAATTATGATTGATATTGTTGCTTTTAAAATGAATTCGTGAAGTAATTCCTTTCAGAGGTGAACCGTAATAAATTGTCTGTTTGCTTTTGATTCCTGGGTGCATATCAAAGGCAATATCATTTCCGGTATTCAAATTTCTATTGACAATTGGAAAGAAACTACTAGTAATGGCTAGCCTTACTCTATGTCCTGGTAAAAACTGATGTCCTATTTCATGAAAATCAATCGTTAAGTTGTAAATTTTGTTTGGTTCCATTAGAATTTCTTTATCAAAACCATTTCTGTATCTTGTGCTTAATTGATTAGAATCCAATGAACCAATTTTAATTGAATTGCCATATTCATCAACGTCCATTAAAAAAGCTACAAAGTCTGTGTCTTTTACATTAGATGAAAATGTCAATTCAAGTTTTACCTCACCAAATATATTAAAAGCTTGTTTTATTTTTGGACTTGTATAAACTAAAAAATCAGTTCTATTCAGATAGAAATTCATATCCACAGGATAACGAACATTTTTAGATAAATTACTCATGACAGGTTTATCTGGGTCATAGTCAAAGGTATCGCTTCCATTTCGAGGTTGATATAGATCAAGTTCACCATCGCCATTAATGCTATTAGCACTATTGGTGCTTTTCAAATAAAGATATTTATCCTCATATTCATTTTCCACGTAATCAGTCGTCTCTATCCATCTGTTCTCTCCTGTTATATAAATTTTTGCAGGAGACCATTCTGGCTTTGGTCCATCTTTAAGACACCAATCATAAAATTCTCTAGTAATATTTAAACCTGATAAAAAGGCATTATCTTCAAGAACTAAATCACCTATAATTTTTATCGGTTCTCCTGTTAAATAGTCTAATCCACCATCAGGAGCATTTTCATGCGAATAAGGTCCTATTATTATAAAATGATCCTTTTTAGCACCATATTTCTTTATATTTTTAAAATGCATAATCGTTCCGTGCAACAACCCATCAAACCAGCCCGTAAATGCCAATGATGGAATATCTATCTGGGAATAATTTTCAGATTTCAAAAAAATCCGATCCCAATATGAATCAAATGTTGGATGATTTAAGAAATTTCTATATGAATTCATAGGTTTACCAGTTACAAATTCATCAAGAGTATACAACGGACGATGATTAAGCCATTGAGCGGGATTTGGATTTTTCCACTCTTTTGATTCATTTTTGAAATTCACCGATTTACCAAGCCAAGTAAGTGCCCATTCTAAGGAAAAAGCTCTGTTATAGGGTGGGCAATCGAATTGCTTTCCAACGCTAGCATCCGGTGTAATGCAGAAAAGATTTTTGGGTTTTTTAGCTGCGACATACCATTGGTTTGTACCTGAATAAGATGAACCTCTCATACCGACTTTTCCATTTGACCATGACTGCTTTGCTATCCATTCAATTAAATCGTATCCATCTTCACCATCATTTGCAAATATTTCAAATTCACCTTCTGAATCGCCAGTTCCGCGGACATCTGCTATTACAAAAATATAACCATTTTGATACCAAAAGTCGGCTTCGCCACGAAAATTGGTTAGCGAACTTCTTCCATATGGAGTCATTTCTAAAATAACCGGTAACTTCTCATCTTTTAATGAACGATAAAAATCAACTGCAATATTTTTTCCATCTTTCATCCTTACATATTCTGTTAGGAACTTGTCATCGCTTAAAACACAAATCAGTTTTAGCATAAAAACTAAGAAATTTTTTTTCAGATTCATTTTTTTGTTCTTTTAGTCGAAATATTTAGTTTATTAGAACTTTTTATATCGAGCTATTTATAACCTTGGTTTTTGATAACAGGTAGAATATTTTCTTTTGGTAATATTAACTTTTGGTTTAACATTTTTAATTTTTTTTGTTAGATTTTAAACTATTAACCTTTCGAAATTTTCTTTGAAATTTACCTAACTATTGAAAATTTAAAATGATGTTATTTATAGCTTATTTTAGTGTTCATGTAAGCTTAAATTTGAAAAATAAAAACATGATAATAAAAGACTAAATTTCATTCTTGCCAAAAATATTTCACAATAAAACACATTTGATCAAATATCACATCTTATTGAAACTTTTAAAAAAGCGTTAATTTATCCGCTTTTCTATGCGTTAAAACGCAATCTAGAACGTCGTTTTTTATTTCCAGGAAGCCCATTTGCCACGGGTAATGAAATGCACTCAATATAATTCTATGACAGCAAATTATACGTTAAACCTTTATTTAGAGGATATGTCAAATTGAACCTTTTTTCCAGTAGTAAAGCTTACATAACTAAATATAACTAAATAGGCCACAGTTGAATCTATCGGATAAGTCAAATTAAAACACCGAATTCATTTTTCTGTAGTATGATTTCATCCTTCAAAAGAGCGATTTTTAGTCGCTTGAAAGCAAATTTTTACGATAAGATTATTAAAAAACAAAAATATTTTTACTTCAAATAAATAATTAATTTAAATTTTTTTTTATCATATAAATCTCAAGTTAAGAGCTGACCGGTTTCGGCTAAAAGCTTTTGTCAAAATTTTCTTATATAAGTTTTAAAACTTTATGTGGGATTGATATGGGCTCCAAGTGTGGCCCTTCAGTAGCTAACAAATATGTTTATTGTTACGAAAAAAATTGGCTATATATTCATCCTCCACTTCTTTTATGTTAGATATATTGAAGATATTTTTATAGTATTTGATAATTTAGAGATTTTAGAAACATTAGTACAAACATTAGGTTCACTAAAATTGAATATTGAACAGAAATAGACTGTAAACCTTTTAAACTTTATGCTTCTAAAAAAAGTACTATTTCACTGTTGACTCGAGTAGGTGTAAGGAAGAAATTTTTGTCCATTTTTTTCATCATGTTTGGAACCCATCACTGACACTTTCAGAATTAAAATTTCAGTATAAAAATATTTTAATTATTTTAGACTTAACTTCATAAAAATAGAAAAAAGGTAAAGTCTTTGATTAAATTTTTTTAAAAGCAAAATTGAAATAAGTTAAACTACATTTTAGCAAAGTTATTTTTTGAAGTTATCTAAAACCGAAAAATAATGCCAATCAAATAATAAATTCACTAAAATTTCTATTTTTGAATTATTTGATTTCTTTCGTAAACTAATTGAATCGTTTGAAGTTTTTAAGAATATAGATCTACTTTAAAAAAAGAAAAATTTATAAGTACAAAAATAATTTTTCTCTCAAAATTTCCCTAAGAGAATTGCATAACTAATTGATACACTTATGACTTATACCTTATAACAAAAAAAAAAACTAAAAAAACTATGACTACGTGCAAGAACAAAAAGAAAAAAAAATTTATTACTAATTACTAGGCAACAAATTTAATAAATAATAATAATAAAACACCCGTTATTTTTAAAACCCGATCATATATTCTCAAATTTATTCTTTTAAATAATTATTTTCTAATGACTTAAACTTTTATAATTTTTATGTGAATAAAATGACAATGAATGCCTTGATTGATACCCATAATATTTTTCTTGGTATACGTGAGCCTAATGTCACGTTTTGCCTCGATATATCCGGTAGCATGTACAGTACAATAAACACAGTTAAAGAACAATTAATACAATATTTATTAGAACAGTCCGTTTTGGCTAAACTCAATCTAAATCGTTTATTTAATTTAATTGCATTTAGTAGTGAAGTGTATCCATGGGCGTCCAGTATGGTCCTATGGAATACTTCGACTGTAAATTCAGCAATTAATTGGATTAAAGATTTAGAGACTAAAACAGGTACTAATACTTTAGATGCATTATTAACTGCTTTAAAAGATGAAAGAAATCAAGCAGTTGTATTAGTAACTGATGATATACCTGATCAAGAGCCTTATCAGGTTCTACACCAGGCGTCTTTACACGCTCGTGGTAGACCTATACATTGTATTTATATAAATACTGGTAGAGATGAGGATCGTTCAGCTATTGAATTTTTACAAAATTTATCCACTATGACACGTGGTTTTTTTAAAATTATAAATATTGGACGATTTGGTGTTGAAAAAATAACACCGATTAACCAAGATTTATCGACACATGTACAATTAGCGAATTTGGCGATAAATTCTGCTGGTTTTATGACAGGTAGTCCGATCTTATCGAGATCTTTGTCTTATATTCCACCAGCTAATTTTTTCAATCATCCAAAATGGTTGACTGAGCCCAATGTTTATACATATCCGTCATTTGTGTCTTATCCTAGAGTTATACTTACTCAAGATGGTAAAATACCTAATAAGTCTATAGCTTGGTCTCGTTATAGACCTGTTAAGGTTTTATATGATGGTACTGTATGTGGTTTAACTGTTCAAAATAATTTACCTATAGCTAATGATATTGCTTATACGCCCGATGCTGGTAGTTTATTGATTAATAAGAGTGTCTTGGTTAGGTCCAATTTGGATGGGTATTATTATAAAGGAAAAGTTCAAAGTCAAGTAATTTTTTTTTTGGATTTTTTGTAAGCATTTTTATAATCTAGGTTTTTTTTAAATTTCAATTTATTTTATTGCGTATTTTAATTTTTAAAGTTTATTTTCCAATTGTTTAAAAATTAAAATTCGCAATAAAATGAATTGAAATTTGAATAGGAATTTAAAATTGAAACAAAACAAGAAAAAACTTCTCTTTTTTTTTAAAAAAATTTCTCGTAAATAATTTGGTACGACTAATTTTGAATAGACACTAAGACTTTTCAAAAAAAATCCAGAATTCAGTCTACTTATCTGTTTAATTTAAAATTGATTTAAATACATATTTCCAATTTTAATTTTTTTAATGCAAGTTAATAAAAAAAGTTTGCAATAGAGACAAATCTTACATTTACTTAGAGTTAAATTTTTTTTTCCAAGTCAAGCCTTCACTTAATTAAGACAGGGTTAGTTAATACATTACAATCCAAAACAAAGTTAACGAAAACATAAACAATGTTTAAACAGAGCATACACAAAACCGACACAGAACCATTTTAAACTGTTCTGTTTCGGTTTGGTTTTGTTTCTGCTTTGGTTTTGTTTTGTGTATGTTCTGTATAGACAGTGTTTAAACAGGTCGTTAACTTTGTTTTGGACTGTACTGTACGAAATTACTTGCACGCTGAATTTTTAAAAGGCTATTGCTTGACCCTTTCTTGATAAAGGATGTTATACGATCTTAATCCAGTATGTTATAGGATCTTTTAATTTTTTACAAGATCTTAGTAATATTCGTAAGTAAGATTTTTTAATTTCCGATTAAGAAATTAAAACAAGATTCTTAATAAATTTTAGAAAAGAATTCTAATAGGATCTTAAGGAATTATCTTGATAAATTCTTGAAACAAAAGGCAAATAGGAATTAATTAGTTTTTTTTAAGAATCTTAGTAAATAATCGTGAAAATTCCTTTTAGAAAATTTATTTTATTCCTTAGAAATGAGCGTGCAAGTAATTGCGTTTATAAATTTGTTGAGCAAAAATTTTACCCTGCCAAGTTTTGAGTTGACCTTAATTTTTTTTTTCAAAGTCGAGTTTTTACTTGATTTTGACTTTTGACGAATTATGCTTTTAATAATTGCTTAGAAAACAGGACAATTGTTCTTCATATATTCATGCTCTGTTTGAGGTCTATTGTAGAAAGACGGGGTTCTGTCACGGCATGACATATCTCTAATCAGTTTTCATGTATTTATTCATTTATTATTATATGTTTTTTAAAATGCAGAAAGGATTATGTAGTCTTTACTATTTATTTAGCAAAGCGAACTAATTATCCTTGAATCATAAACCTCACATGAGATTCTCTGTTACCAATTTCTCATGAGATCCCAGAAGATCTCGCTGTGTTAGCATAGACTAATAGTTGAGATCTCATATGAATCGGGTAATCGAGAATCTCAATGAGATCTAATATGAGATTATGACAAAGGATAAACCAAAATATTCAGGTTTGTTCCACTGGAAATTTTCCATCGAAACCATGTTGAATATATATTTTTGATTTTTTAGAGAATCTATGGTCCTAAACATATAAAATATTAGGCTAATGTTCAAACACAAAAATTAGAAAAAATGTTTTTTAATTAAATACGGAAAAATTAAATCTCTTTTTTTTTTTTTAGATTTTAGCTCATCGATTTATGATTCAAATCGGTCCGAATGATCAGGGCAAATACTCGGATTCAATTTATCAAGACACAGCTATTTATGATATAATTCATTACGACGATGCCTTATCTCATTCAATTAAAACCGGTGACAAAGTTCTGGCTTTAATAGACACCAAACAAAAATACGCGCCTGCCGAAGTATTAGAAGGCTCAGAAAAACGCTCTTCTAATACCAACACAGTTGACTCTCAATTAACTGTTAAATTTTCAAATGGTAAAACTCGAACACTTCCATTTAACGAAGCCATTTGGCTACCGGATGCCATGTACGAACGAATTAAATTCGAGTTTAATTTACCATCAACAGCAAGGCAATATCTAGAAGAGTTAACAGAAGAGTATCCAATAAAAAGCCTACCAGGTTATCCAAGTCTAACATATGAAACACCTTCGTTAGATAGTGTTGTTATGCCAAGAATGATTTATGACATTTGGCCATACTTTGTACCATTCTATCCACTTTATTCTAATTTATTATATCCAACTATTGGACACAATGTAGAAAAAACTGCATTTTTATCAAGTTTTTCCAATTGTGGTCCAGTTTATGCTCGATCAGTCAGGTCTAGACCTCCTTTAGTCGACGCTGAATCCATAAATAAAAGTATTATTGGCTCTCAAATGACACCAGATCAATTAGACGATAAAATAAAAGAACAAATTTATAAACATAGACATTTATTAGAAAATAAAGAATATTCCAGATCACGTGAACGCTCTGAATCGAATTGTTCGTTCCATAGACGCTCTCCAACACCTCCTCCTCGATGTTGTCAAAAAGAATTAAATAAAGAACAATTGCTAGTGGAAGAATCGAATAAATATTATGAGGAATATTTAAAAAAGATTCAAAATTTATATGATGATGCTAAGAATGAATGTTGTAGATCATGTGATCATTTGAAACGATCGAAATCAGTGACTTTTTCAAAGCATTATGATTATGATGATAATTATAAATCTAAAGAAACAAATACGGAAATAACATTTTCAAAGGCAAAAACAAAATCCAAGAGACAAGATTTGACTACTACGAGTAAGTCTAATTACATACCCAATCGAAGACATTGGAGATGTTATTTTTAAATAAATTTATATTTTTTTATTAAATTTTTTTTGAATAAAATTTTTATTGAAAATTAATTTTTTTTTTATAAATAAAGATGTTCCTGATCGTTTTGGTAATCCAAAAGTTAATATTGGACTACCGGAGAGAAGTGGTCTTAAACGAGTTGAACCCAATTTAAGTCAAAGTATTGATACTATTGAAATAAAAAGAGAAAATGTGGCTAAGAGAGAACAAAATAGATTGGATACAATGAAAAATGAAATGGAAAAGTCCGATTTAAGAGATCAATATCACCGGAATTATTATAATGAAGTAGTTCAATTCGAAAAGAGAAGAACTGAATTGGCAAATTTAAAAAATCTAGAACGAGATGTTGCTAAACGCGAGCTAAAAACAGTCAACTTACAGCGAATAGACTCAGGGTAAATAAAAAAAAATACTTTTTTTTTTAGTTCTTTTAAGGTGCCCCATGTTATTAATATTAGTATCTTTAAATTTTATTCCTCAATTGATAAGCGATTCCGAAAATTTTCTGAACAAAAATTTAAATTTACAATGGTAATATCTAGCAAAGATTGTTTTAGAAAACTATTTAAGTATTTTTGTAAAATTTAGTCATTTTTCATTAGAAATTTAGTTTTTTTTGAAACTTTAGTAACCTTTATTTTGGTTATTATGAATCAAATTGTTCAAAATCAAAACCAATTTTTATAAAGCATAGTTAACTCTATGCTTTATAAAATTTTGGGAATATTTTTATCGGAATTGAAATGAGTTAATAAGGCTCAAAAACAGCTAAATCTTAACCAAGGTTTATGATTTGGTTCATCAAAAAAATATTTTCAATTCAATTTTATTTTTTGTTAATAAATAATTTTAAATTTTATAGAAAAGTGGACATCGAGGCCAAAGAGCAAGCTAAATTATCCTATTTGAGAAATCAAACAAATAAACGCAATTTAGAAAATGAATATCGTTTAAAAGACAATGAATTCAAAGAAGCAAATCGAATTGCGTATAAAAAATTAGAAGCTGATAAAAGAAATGGCTTGTATCATGATAGAATACTAGTCGAGGAAGCCATACGAAAAACACAGCAACTAAAATCAAAAAATCAACATAGAAAAAATCACTAGTAAAAACAAAATTTCATAATTTTTAAAACTTGTTAAAAACAGTTTTTTTTTAAGAAAAATATTTTTACTGCACTAATTTAATTTAATTTTTTTAAATACCTTTATAATTTTTTTATTTAATAAATTTTTGTCAAATTTTTTTTTTCGCTATCTTCATTTAGATATTATGTTATAGACTCAATTTAACTCTTTCTTTTGAAAAAAAATTGTTTAATGACGAGTAATCAGTACAAATTAAAACTAACTTGTACGCATTTTGTTCTTCAACTCTTCCTTTCCTCTTCCTCTGAAGAAAACATTTAATAAAAACTAATATTTTTTAACGTATTTTTTTGAAACCTTTCCTTTCCTGAGAAAGGAAAGGAAAAGAAGAGGAAGAGTCGAAGACGAGTAGGAAGAGGAAAGGAAAAGAAACGTACAAGTTAGTTTTAATTTGTACTGTAGCATTTTTTAAACAGGGCTTGTTAAAAATGTGACCTAATGGTCACCAACTTAACACTAAATTTTTTGTTTATACTAATTTTTAGCTTATTTACTCAAATAAACAGTTGAAACTTTTTAAAACGAAGATTATTTTTGATAAATAGTGAAGGTAAGGAAGTTTCAAAAGATCCAATCTGTTACTGGGCTTAAAATAACAACAAAAAAAACATCAATTTTTATTATTTATAAGAAATTATTAAAAAATCATCGTTTGAAATTCGGTTTTTATTCAAAATGTGCGCAGATTCGCCACCAAAATTTTTTTTTAATCTTTAGATTTTTTGAATTTGATTTTGTGTTTATATTTCAAATGAATTTTTAAACAAATTATTGCTTCTAAAATGAATTCGAGAATTCATTCCATTCAAAGGTGAACCGTAATAAATTGTCTGTTTACTTTTGACTCCTGGATGCATATCAAAGGCAATATCATTTCCGGTATTCAAATTTCTACTGACAATCGGAAAAAAACTACTAGTAATTGCTAGTCTTACTCTATGTCCTGGTAAAAATTGATGGCCTATTTCATACATATCAATCGTCAAGTTGTAGATTTTGTTTGGTTCCATTAATATCTCCTTATCGTAACCATGTCTGTATCTTGTCCTTAATTGGTTTGCATCCATTGAACCAATTTTAATTGAATTGCCATATTCATCAACGTCCATTAGAAAAGCCACAAAGTCTGTGTCTTTTACATTAGATGAAAATGTCAATTCAAGTTTTACCTCACCAAATATATTAAAAGCTTGTTTTATTTTTGGACTTGTATAAACTAAAAAATCAGTTCTATTCAGATAGAAATTCATATCCACAGGATAACGAACATTTTTAGATAAATTACTCATGACAGGTTTATCTGGGTCATAGTCAAAGGTATCGCTTCCATTTCGAGGTTGATATAGATCAAGTTCACCATCGCCATTAATGCTATTAGCACTATTGGTGCTTTTCAAATAAAGATATTTATCCTCATATTCATTATCCAAATAATCAGACGTCTCTATCCACTTGTTCTCTCCTGTTATATAAATTTTTGCAGGAGACCATTCTGGCTTTGGTCCATCTTTTAGACACCAGTCATAAAATTCTTTAGTAATATTTAAACCTGATAAAAAAGCATTATCTTCAAGAACTAAATCACCTAAATTTTTAATAGGTTTGTGTGTTAAATAATCTAATCCACCATCAGGAGCAGTTTCATGCGAATAAGGTCCTATTATTATAAAATGATCCTTTTTAGCACCATAATTCTTTATATTTTTAAAGTGCATAATAGTTCCATGCATCGTAAAATCATACCAACCTGTAAACCCTAAACTTGGAATATCTATTTGAGAATAATTTTCAGGTTGTAACAGAGTTCGATCCCAATATGAATCAAATGTTGGATGTTTCAGAATATTTCTGTATAAATTAAGAGGTTTCCCTGTAACGAATTCATCAAGAGTAAACAACGGACGATGATTAAGCCATTTTGATGGATTTGGATTTTTCCACTCTTTAGTATTATTCGGTAAAACGACATCTCTTGCTAGCCAATAAAAAATCCATTCCAAAGCAAAAGCTTTGTTGTAGGGTGGATAGTCAAATTGCTTTCCTGCACTAGCACTCGGGGTTATGCAGAAAAGATTTTTGGGCTTTTTAGCTGCAACATACCATTGGTTTGTACCGGTATAAGATGAACCTCTCATACCGACTTTTCCATTTGACCATGACTGCTTTGCTATCCATTCAATTATATCATATCCGTCTTGACCATCATTTGCAAATATTTCAAATTCACCTTCTGAATCGCCAGTTCCGCGGACATCTGCTATTACAAAAATATAACCATTTTGATACCAAAAGTCGGCTTCGCCACGAAAATTGTTTAGGGTTCTCTTTCCATATGGAGTCATTTCTAAAATAGCAGGTAATTTCTCATCGTTTAATGAACGATAAAAATCTACAGCAATTTTTTTCCCATCTTTCATAGTAACATATTCAGTTAAGAAATTGTCAGCATTTAAGCGACAAATAAAATTAAGCAAAAGAATTAATAAAATTTTGTATAAAAACATTCCTAAATTTTTATTTAGAATTTAGTTTTAAACAAATTCAATTGTAACACGGTATTTATATGCTTAGAAAATGGCGAGAAATCGGATGATTTTTTTAATCAAATATTTTGAATATAACTGTTAAGTTTAAACTAATAACCTATCGTTTTCTTTGAAATTTACACAACAATTTAAGATCATATAAAAATAATTTTTTATTTTTAGTGATCTTAAAAATCCTTGTTGAATCTTGAATTTTAAAAAGCCAAATATAAATAAAAATATATTTTAATTTTAGAAAATCTGTATTTTATTCAGGGATTTAATAACATTTTATTTTATTTAAATGATTTATCAAAAATGTAAAATTTATTAGAAAGAGTGTACTATGGATGATGCTTTATTTAAGAATTAAAGTACTGATTAAATTACTGTTCAGTGTACTAATGATTAAGTGCTAGACTAATGCTTTCATAACAATTTCTTTTTTCTAAAAAGGATGTTTTAGTAAAAGCGAAAACGTGTTTTCGCTGGCTGAATTTAAAAAAACAGTTTGAATCATATTATATCCAACTAAAAAGGAATTTTAAAAAACAACGTCTTTTAATTAAGTATTTTATTGAGTTCAAAACTAAATTTTAAAGCATAAAAATTGGACTACCGGAGAGAAGTGGTCTTAAACGAGTTGAACCCAATTTAAGTCAAAGTATTGATACTATTGAAATAAAAAGAGAAAATGTGGCTAAGAGAGAACAAAATAGATTGGATACAATGAAAAATGAAATGGAAAAGTCCGATTTAAGAGATCAATATCACCGGAATTATTATAATGAAGTAGTTCAATTCGAAAAGAGAAGAACTGAATTGGCAAATTTAAAAAATCTAGAACGAGATGTTGCTAAACGCGAGCTAAAAACAGTCAACTTACAGCGAATAGACTCAGGGTAAATAAAAAAAAATACTTTTTTTTTTAGTTCTTTTAAGGTGCCCCATGTTATTAATATTAGTATCTTTAAATTTTATTCCTCAATTGATAAGCGATTCCGAAAATTTTCTGAACAAAAATTTAAAAATATGATATAGAAAACTATTTTATTTTGAAGTATTTTTGTAAAATTTAGTTTTTTTTGAAACTTTAGTAGCCTTTATTTTGGTTATTATGAATCAAATTGTTCAAAATCAAAATTTAAATCGAAATTTAAAATAATATCTATTTAATTAAACTAGGGTTGTTAATTGAACTTTGAACGTTTAAACTTTTTCAAAATTTTTCAGGTTTAAATAATTTATCAATATTTTGAAATTTAATTTTTCAGTTTAAGAAAAATCAAGTTCATCAGATTAAAGTTTAATCGCTTTTTTACTGAAAAAAGTTCAAAATTATTTAAACTCAACAAAAAAATTTTAAATTAAAAAGTTTAAACCTGAAAAAATTGAATTAAAATCTTAGAGTTCAAACGAAACGAAAAAAAGCTTAAAAATAAAAGTTTAATTTTTTTTAATGAACTTTTTAATAAATGAATGTTTTTTTATCAAGTACAGAATAAAAGGATTTCTTGAGCATAAATTTTAATAGAATCAAGATAGCTTACAAGGCTTTTGACTGCTACTTATTTTGAAACTTGTGTTAAAATATAAGTTTAAAAAAAAACTTTTTTAAAAAATAATAAAATTTAATTACAAGTAAAATTTCAAATGTCTTTGGAAAGGAAAATTCCTATGAGTTAAATTATATATCTGTTAGCGTAAATTTGCAAAATACGTTAATTTACAAATTTACAAAACAAGTAAGGGTCGCAAAGCTCCTATTTCAAAGCGCACTAAATTTTTAAAAAAAGAATTAAAAGGGGAAATTATAATTATATTTCTAAAATATAAGAATACTTGTTTTAACATTGTTTTTTGGGCAGCTTTGAGCCCTTAAAACTATATTTAAAACTCTTCTTATATTTGTTTCTTTTTAAAACATATTTTAAGAAAGTTAAAATACTTGTTTTAACATTGTTTTTTGGGCATCTTTGAGCCCTTAAAACTATATTTAAAACTCTTCTTATATTTGTTTCTTTTTAAAACATATTTTAAGAAAGTCAAAATACTTGTTTTAACATTGTTTTTTGGGCAGCTTTGAGCCCTTAAAACTATATTTAAAACTCTTCTTTTATACATATTATAAATTTCCTCAAAGTCTCACATTTTGATGCCTTACATTTACAAAGCTTCGCTTTGAAAAAAGCAGTAAATTTGTCAAATACCAAAAATAATCAAATTTTTAGTTTTTTACTGATTTTTTAATTTTTTTAGTAAATTACTAAAATTTATTTTTTAATTTTAGGAAATTTGTAAAACTTAATAAACTTTAATTAATTTAATAAAATAAAAGGAAAATTCGAAATACTATCATATGCTATTAAAACTTAAACAATTTTTAACTATCCGAAATAAATTCTAAATATTTTGATCGCAAAATTGTTAAAATAAAAAGCATTCAGCATAATGTTTCTTTGTCCTTGAACTTGGCCCAAGTTCGACAAAAAAAATCAATACGGTGTAGATTTCTTCGGAAATATGACCCTACTGAGCTCTTAGATCATAAAACTATTTTTTTCTTAATATTATTAATTTATTATTGAATTTTAATTAAATTAATATCTTTATGAAAAATTTTATAGTAAATTACTGGAATCTCAAAGAAGTTTTTCAAATCTACTGATGCGTTAGTAAATCTTTAAACTTCCTAGTAAAAAATCAAAGCTTTTTTTTATTCAAAATAATTTTAGAAATTTCCTTATGGACCAGGAAATTCACAAAATTACGTATTTTACAAATTTACTATGACATATCAATTTAATCCTTATTAAATAGGCTTTCAAACAGTATAAAAATTGTTTTAATTTTCTAATTTATTTCTATAAGAAGCCTTAATTCGAAGATTAAAACTGTTTATCTTCTTTTATTCTACCTAAATTTTCGTCTTATTATACCTTTGGTTTAAAAATACTTTGGTTTGAAATATTAGTTTTTTTACTTTTTTAGAAGACAAGTAGAAATTATTTAAACACGCATATCTTAGCGATGTTAGAATTTTGTCTTCAAAATAAGTAAACAGAACAAAAATTTCTATTTTTCAAAATCAAATGATTCAATAATTCAGGTCAAAAATTGTCCTAATATGAGGGAAGAAAAGAAGTTTTTGTCTCCGAGATTATGTTAGAGACTTATTCAGGCTTGATTTTTGGCCAATTCCTTAATGAACAAAACTTTTAATCTACGGCTTTTTTTATGTATAATTGAAGATCAAAAAAATTTAATTGAAAAAAAAAACTTGCCACTTCTCTTCTGTTATATAAGTTTTTGCAGGAAACATAAAATCAATAAGTCATAAAATTCTCTTGTAATATTTAAAACCTGATAAAAATGCATTATCTTTAATAATTAAATCACCATAATTTTTAATCGGTTTTCGGGTTCGCTACACTAATGCAGTATTTGAGAAAAAAATATCAAAAAAAGAGTTTTAAATCAAAAAAATTTATTCGATTAAATACATGTTAAAAAAAATTAAAAGCGATTTGATCCAATTTAAAAAAAAAAAAAAAGTTTATGATTTAACTGTTTTTTTTTTCTTACTCTTCAAAAAATAAAAAAAATGCATTTAATCTAATTCTAAACTTGTACAAAAAACGATTTTCAAAAAAAATATAATAATAAAGAATCTATAATCTCAGTACTTGTGGATCATTTGGATCTTGTGGTATAAATACCGGAATAACATTTGTTTTCGATTGTGTAATTCTTCTACGTTCATATTCATTTGTAACACATGTACAACCAAGTATTGACGAACCAATAACCGATGCTATAATTGTACTAGCAAAGCTTCCAGTCATTAGCCAAAAGCCCCAACCCAATGCAAATTGTACTTCTTGATATTGTGGATGAAAAACAAAAAACCAACCAATTGAACTAAATACCAAAGATAATAAACTTGTTAATACAGAACCAATTACAAAATACATAGCAAAACTATCTTTAAATTTAATTGAAAAAATAGCCAATTGTGAGACTATAATTAATAAAAAGCTAAGACAATTCAACGCTGTTCCAGTTGCTATTAACGCTGGTGGATTCTCTTTAAAACATCGTTCTCTAACTAAATTAGGTTGTTTAACACATCCACCCCATAAACCAGCAAATGGATTAGTATCCCATGTATTTACACCAATGCTAACATAATTCATTACATTGGATGCCATTACAAAGAATAACATTGCCACAAGGCCTACTTTGAACAATGAGATTTGGAACATTTTTTTTTTTTGATGTAAAACTAAAATTCTAAAAAAATAATACCTTAATAAAAAAAAATAAAAAAAATTAGCAATATTTGTAATCCCGAAATGAATTTAAAAGAGATAAAAACAAAAATAAAAGCTAATTTTTTTTTTATTTTAAATATATGATCTAAGTTTTTTTTTTTTTGAAAATATCACCTTAAATATATATTTGACTTTTTAATTTATGAATATTTGTTTTTTTTGTTTAGGTGTATTTGTTACCGAAGACGAGTTTTACGGTAAAAAAAAAAATTGAAAAATTTTAAATTAAAACCCGTAATATATCTTTTTTTTCGTGTTTGGAGTTGAGCTGTCATAAGTAAATTTAAAATTTAAATTAATGACTGCTTCTTTTTTTTTTTTTAAAAGTTAATTTTTTTTTATTTTAAATATTTAACCTGTTTTTTTATATTTGAAAAAAATTGACACTGAGATAATTGTTATGTGAGTTCTTGGCAAAACTTAACAAAAAAGTGTAGTTTTTTTGTTGTTGTTCGTTTTAATGGCAAAAGAAAACATTAGTTTAATTACTAAAAAATTAAAAATTTAATGGAAATAATAATTTTTTTTTTTTAATTTTTAGCAGCAATTGTAAAATGATAATAACTTTATTTTTCAATCATAAGACTCAAAAATCAAAAATTAAAAGTCATGAAAACCACTGATACATTTCTAAGAAATAAAGCTTCTGTTTTAGTTTTGCCTAGTTTGAACATGCTCAAAACTTATATTTTGGATTCTAAATTATGCAACTGTTGTAGTTCTAAGTCACAACATTAGTCTTCACAAACATTTTCTTTAGTCGTTAACCATGCTTATTTTATAATAATGAATGATAAACTATTAAAATAAACCAACCTTGTTAAATAAATTGATTCGAATAAATTAGGCTATTAACCCACCGCAAAGGAGACTCTCTTTTATTTACTTAAACCCATAAACCGAGACATAAACCTAAACACAACGAAAAATTCTTAGGAAAATAAAATAAAAACAAAGTTCTTTTTTCTGATAAATTATTTTATTCATGCTTCGGCGTTTCGAAAAAGGAAGTTGTAATTTTTAAGGAATAAAATTTTTTCTTAAAAATAATATTTTGTTTTTAAAACTGAAAAGTTAGAAATTTTTAATTCAGTTATTAGAATTAGAAATTATTTTTGTTATTTTAAGCTTTGATCAATTGGGAATTTACCTTATGAGGAAAGGCTTAAAAAACTGGGAATGTTGAGGTTAGAAGATAGAAGAGTGAGCGGTGATTTAATTAAAATGTTTAAAATAATCAATAGATTTGAGGATATAACCAATGGTATTAACTACTCGATATTCAATGCAAGAAATTTAAGAAAAAGGCATGACAAAAGACTCGTAAAAGAAATAGTGAAAAGAGGCTCTTGTCGTTATAATTTTTTGACAAACAAAGTTGTTAATCATTGGAATGAACACCGACTTTGTGAATTTCTGTTACAAAAATATAAACCGCTATATTTTTTTTTTTTAAATTTATTCCGTAAATTTTACCATAATTTACAGAATTTGTACATTTTTTATTCAACCTCTGCAAATTTTCTGCTAAAACTGCACAAAACATTTTCTAATCCTTTTTAATTATGTGTATTTTGCAGATAAGCTGCAGAGAAATCACAGAGACTGAATCACAAATGTACAAATTCTATACATTATGGTAAAATTTCCAGAATAAATTTATTTCATTCACAAAAAAAGTTATAACGGTTTATATTTTTGTAAAATGAATTTTTGTAACAAAAGTCGTAGCTTGAATAAAATAATTTATCAGAAAAAAGAACTTTATCTTTATTTTAGAAAAATTTTTAATTTTAGGATCGCCGATCTTCCATTTTTTTGACCTTAACTCGATTAATCGACGATTTTTCGAGACCGAAATCGAAACTCTAGAGCTCATTAATGAATTTTAAAGAAAATATTTTTCTAATACTAGAAAAAAAAAAGCGCCAAAATTTAATGTTAATGTTAATTGATTGCGATATTAGACTTAGTGATCGATCTATTTCGAATGTAAAAACCGCAATTGATTTATCGAAATCGCTGCCTCACTATTTGAAAGTTACAATTATTATTTAGCATTTTGCACAACTTAAAAATATATTTCCGTTCAAAAATTATAAAGAAAATTTGAGCTTGAATTTTTGGTAAACTTTATAACATAAATTGAAGCTTTTCGGAGAAAAAAATTATGTGTCTCTCCAGTCCCCACAAATAAAATATCTGTTACCCATGTCGAAAAAGTTTTCAGAAATTTTTACCCCTTACTAATTGAAACTTTTTCACACACAAAAAAAAATATAATGCTAGAAATTCGCGAGAATCAAACGAAACTTCAATGCACACAAAGATTTATCATCTGATGAATAAGAAGCGAATCTAGTTATCAGAACATATAATTTTTTCCTGTTTTTCGTTTGGTAAAATTTGATTTAAGAAAATTTTTAACTATCTTTGTACTCTGTATAACTTTAAGTTTTAGTCAATTTTTATTTTATTTATCTTTTAAATAAATATTTAACAAGTCAGAAATTTTTATGAAATATTTTCTAAAAAGACAGTCTTAAATAAAAAAATTATTAAAAAAAATATAAATCTCAAGTATTAAATAAAGCCAGTATAGTCTTTTTAATTCTAATATTGTCTTAAGCAATTATGATAAATTTTAAAATACAATAACAATTTTTAAAAGCGTGTAAAAAAGGTCGCCGGAATCCTATGCAAATTTAGGGAATCATATCTTTTTTAGACAATTAATTTATGCTCATTTTAAGGGCTTGAAAAAATCGATCAGATTCGCTATCTTTAAGTGGAAAATTTTTGTATAATTAAAATTTTTAAACTTTCGAAAATGCGATATTACTTTTTTTTGCAATACTTTCCTATGTAAAAATACTTTAGAATACACTGACAAAACCGAAATACCAAACATAAGCATATACTCAATTTATAAGAGTCAATTTAACATGGGATCCTATGAGGTATGTGCATGCACTTCGTAGCAAGGTAATACGGTAATTTAAATTTTTTTTCATAAACCAATTAACCCTTAAAGATCTATTTGAATCCATACTTTTTTATTGAAAAAAAAATTTTTTTAAATAATTCCTTTCCAAATGAAAAAATAAATTCAGCTTATAAATAAAAATTAAAAATCAAATTCAATTAAAATAATTAAAGTAAAGAAATCCAAGGAGATGGTAAATTAAAAAGTTCCAATTTGTAAAGTTTAATGATATTTGAGTTATTACACACGCAATTGTCAAGACTCTTTTAAAATTAAACTTAAGTTGATATTTGCGAAAGTTAATAAGAAACTAAGGTTAACTGAAGTTTTTGATCAATTCACTCGATTCGCTTAAATCAAAACATGAAGACAAAAATTACAAAAAAAAAATTACATGAATTTAAAAGAAAAAACTTTGCTTTCAAATGCATTAAAATTTAAAATTTTTGAATTGATCAAATCGAGAGAATTGAAAAAAACTTCAGTTCTGCAAAATTAAGAAAAAACGTAACAATTTGGAATTTATTAAATAAAGCAAAAACTGAATCTTTCGATCTTTTTAATAAAAATTAAAACTCAAAAACAAAGTACACTGTAAAAAGTTGAAGTCTAACTCAAATTGTGTTAAATTGTAATTATTACAGTCTACTTTATTCAATTTTTGATCATTTTTGTTTCTTCGATACATTTTTACTCTTTTTTCAAAATTCTTAAATATGCAACAAAATTAACTGAAGTCCTGCAAAAAAATTTTCACAATAAAAATTAAGCATATATTTTGAACATTAAAGCATTTTGCAAAAGTTAGAAATATAATGTAATTCAAAAGTAATAAAGCAAATTATGAGCACGCGTTTGAGCATTCTAAGGGCTATGTGAATTTCTGGTAAAAAAATTTATTTAAAAAAAATATATAACTAACCGCTATAACTTTTTGTGAATGAAATAAATTTATTCTGTAAATTGCACCATAATGTACAGATTGATTCACATCAATTTCATTCCGAAATAATTTTATTCCGAAAAAAACTTGTTCCGAGAATAAAATAAGAATTATATTCCGAATTAATTTTATTCCAAAATAAAAAATATCGAAAAAATATAAGAAAGAAAAGAAACAGGAATTTAATATTTCGGCGTAGCTATTTCCAATCCGTAACAAATTGCTATTTGCCGTATTAAAAAAAACAGAATATTTTTAATATTTAATGGAAGATCGGCGATCCTAATAAGGAAATGAACGTTCAAAATTTTGCAAACTTTTATGAGGATCTTTTTTCTCATAAAAATAAACCAAATAATTTTGATCAAGAAAAAATAAAAATTAAAGTTAAAGACTATTATGAATCTTTAATAAACCTTAATTCAGAATTTTCAATTTCAACTGAAGATATAAAAAATATAATTAGTAAGCTAAGTAAGGGTAAATCGGCAGGTTTTGATAATATCACAAATGAATTTTTTATATATGGTCTTAACAGTAATTTACAATGCGTTCTTTATTATTTCTTTAACTTAGCTATTAGCTTTGGTTATTTACCTGATAATTTTAACATATCCCTTGTTACTCCGATTCCAAAAAAAGGAAATTTGAATAGTCCGTCGGATTATAGACCGATTTCAGTGTCCTCAACCTTTTCAGTAATATTCGAATCTATTTTATTATACAATATGGAATGCTTTAATGATATTCATTCGAATCAATTTGGTTATAGAAAAAATTCTTCTTGCAAACAAGCTCACTTTTTAGTTAATGAAACAATTAACTATTACAGACAAGGTGGATCGAAACTTCACCTTGTAAGCTTAGATGCGACGAAAGCTTTCGATAAACTTTGGCGTGATGGACTCTTCTTTAAATTAATTGGAAAGATACCTAAAGAAATATGGCGAATTCTTTATTTGTATTATAAATGTTCTCAAATAAAAGTAAAAATTAATGGTCAAACGAGTGATAATGTGTTTATCTCTGAAGGTGTTAAGCAGGGTGGTATTTTATCCCCCTATCTCTTTAATTTTTTTATTAACGATCTTATAAAAAATTGTACTGAAAAAAATATTGGAGCAAAAATCAATAATATACAAATCCCTATAATAGCCTACTGTGATGATATTATATTAATCGCTCCGTCATTTAGCCATTGTCAAATTCTTTTATCTGAGTGTGAAGATTTTGCAAACAATTGGAAACTAGAGTTTAATGCTACCAAATCAGTCGCAGTCACATTTTTTAAATCGAAAGTAAATTTTGACTCCAAATTTATTTTAAACGGTAAAATAGTACCTAATGTTTGTGGTTTTATATATCTTGGTTTACCAATTGGAAACCAATCTTACATTAATGAGTTTTTGGAGAACAAGTGGAAGTCTGTTGAAAAAGCACTTTACTCGTCGTATGGTTTGGGTTGTAAACCAAAAATGCTCAGCCCATTTCTTGTGTCATTTTTGTTCAAAACTTACTGTCAATCAATCTTTAGATATGTTCTTGACAATGTCCTTATAAGTGAATCAAAGTTAAAGGAATTCGAAATTAGACAAAACTTACTTGTTAAACAGGTTATTGGTATTAAAAAATACTCAAAAATGAAAGAACTAAGGAACGCCATTGGCCTTGATTCTATTAAAGCTCTATATTGCAACCATAAAATTTTTTTCTTAAGACATCTAATGAAAAATAATGTTTGTACCGAAATATTTAACTATCTAAAAGGCTATTATAGTAAATTTGATCAAACAAATACATCATTTTGCAAACAGATAGATTTTTTAAATAAGAAATTATACATCGATTGTACTTTATACAATTACAAAACCTCATTAGAAATTATTGAACACCATTTTAAGCCAAAGAACCAAGGGTTAATCGACTCGATCAAGTATGTAATTAATATGATTGCAACCTTAATGAATCAAAACTTAGATTTTTTTTATTTATATAATGAGCTTAACTTGCTTTTAAAGCAAAGTTTTGACACAGGAAGTTATAAATAGTCTTATATTTTGTATTTATTTTTGTAGCTTTTTTTTTTTGTACTAATATTTTTTATTTTTATTTTTTTTATTTTTAAAAAAACTTTTTTCAATATTTTACTATGATATAATATTACTTGCCCATGGGGCTTAGACATTTTTCTAATAATAATAATAATAATAATAATATTTAAGAAATCGGAATATAAATCTAATTTTTAATTTTGGAATATATTTCTTATTTTAGAAAACATAATATATTTCTTTGGAATACAGTCACGTCGCGTTAATCCGAACATTTGGGGAATCAAAAATTTCTGTTCGGATTAAATATTTCGAATTAAAAAATTAATTATTTTCATAAAAATTTGCTTAAATTTTTTTTATTCCTAATAAAAACTACAAAAATTAATTTTACGGTAAGAAAAAAAATACAAATAATGAAATAATTAATTGAGCTTTGATTTCTTTTTGACCTTTTGCTATTAATTTTATCTAATAGCTTCTTATTTAATATAAGAAAATGAAAAAAAAAATCTTGGTTCGAATTAAAAAATAAAAAATTACATGGAACAGATATTAATTAGTTGATGCTGGGGAAATAAAATTTTGTTCGAATACCAAAATAATCCGAATTTTTAGAAATTTTTAGTTCGATTAAAAAAATATATTTAACATTATTTAATATTGAAAATGGAGTAGGGAATATACAAAAAGTGTTCGAAACCTAAAAAGTTCGGATAAATGAGGTCCGGATTAACGCGACGTGACTGTATAATTTTCAGAACATTTTTGCTATTTACCGTACAGATTTTGTACATTTTTTATCCAGCCTCTGCAAATTCTCTGCAGTTTATCTGCAAAATACACGTCATAAAAAAGGATTGGAAATTCTTTTGTGCAAATTTAGCAGAAAATTTGCAGAGGCTGAATAAAAAATGTACAAAATCTGTACATTATAGTAAAATTTACAGAAAAAATTTATTTCATTCACAAAAAAAGTTATTCACAAAAATATAAACCGCTATTAGCGGTTTTTATTTTTGTAAAATAAATTTTTATAACAGAAATTCACATAGCCATTGTGAGCATGTGCAAAAAATTAAATTTGTCTTATTATTTCAACAAGTCTGCTGACTATTTTTTTTTAAAGTGAGCGAAGTTTTGTGAATTTTTTTACAATTTACAATTACAAAATATTCAAACTCTTATAAAGATGACGTGCAAAGAAAAAACTATGCAACTTTGTGAAACTTTGGAAGTTACAACTTATAGTTATATCTGCATTTTGTCCAAATTCGATCAAATATAATTCGTTTTTCCATTTTTCTAGTATTTTTTTTATAATTCTTTATAAATGATTCTTAAATGAAGTCAAAATTTTTTTTATTTTTGCTCTACGAATATTTAGATTTACGAGCACAAACGATGTTTCACAAAGTTGTATGCTTTTTTCCTTGCACGCACCATTTTTCTACCATTTTTAAGAGTTTGAATATTTTTTTGTAATTGTAAATTGTAAAAAAAATTAAAATGACAGCGAAGTAGGATCATTGAAGCGAGCACTGATTAGCTTAATTTTTAGCTTTTTTAAAATTTCTAGTGCTCACTCAGCTTTGCTTCGCTCGCAATTAAAAAGACTTGTGCTCGTTCGGCCAAGCCTCACTCGCATTTAGATATTATGACAAAAATATGCTATAAAATTCTACCACTTGACATGGAATCTCGAAACTAATCAAAGAAACTTAACTTAATTTTAAATTGTTACGTAAAATTTGACTTTATTTAATCCTTATAAAAAAAAAATTTGTTTTTTTTTGAAATATAAATTTTTTGAGAACTTAATTTTCTTGAAAATTTGTTGAAGTAAAAAAAAACCAAAAAAAATTTTTTTTTTTTTCTCAACAAACTTTCAAATTTCAAATAACATATCTCATATAACAAACGAACTGATAATTAAGTTTAAAATTTCACCCAACAGAAAAAACAACAAAAACAAAAAAATAAGAACAAACAAAATCACTTGAATCCACATTTTTTGTTGTTCTTATTTTGGTGACAATGGCTTAGGATTAAGATAAATTAATCATCTAGAGTATAAATTTTCTATCTTACAAAAACCAAAAGACTTTCTTCTGTATTTTATTTTTATTCTTATATTGTTGAAAGCATAAATCTAACTTGTAAATTTAATTAGAATTTTTAATTGAATTAAGTACACCACAAGGTAAGTATTAAATCTTTATATTTGATCCGAATAGCAAATACGCTCTTAAGAAAAATTGCGCAACTCAATTTAAGTGTTTATAAACACTAGATATATGTTTAATTGGCCTAGTTTGTGACGGATTAACATTTTACTCATTTAATCCGAACAAATCACTTTTTTCATTTTTATTTTATTTTACTACGACTAAATTTCTAATTTTTGTTTTAATTTCTCTCCGGTTTTTATGGTTAATTTTTGACTAAAACTCAAATTTAAATTTGACATTTTATTTAATACGGGAGCCCTATATATATAATACAATTAAAAGAATTTATTCTTATTTTTAGTATTTATTTATTTTTATTTTTACAACTGTAATTAAAACCAATTATAATTTTATCTTAAAACTATTCAAATTATTTTGTTGTTGGGAAGTCCATGATCTAGAATTTTTATTTTTATGAGTTTATTTAGTAATCAGTGATGATTAACTATTTTATTGGGCTAAAACCATGTAGGTGAATTCAACCTAGTAAAAAAAAAAAATTGGTTGATGAAAAATTTTACTTTAATATTAAAAAAAAATTGATATTTAAAAAAATTAGTAAATTTTCATAGTTTATAATTTTTTAAAAATAATTTAAAATAAAAATATTTGATTGTCTCATGATTAATTTATTTAAAATATAAACCGCCATAAACAGACCATCATAAAATTTCTCTCCATTAATCACATTGAACTTTTAAAATTGGTTTAATGAGTCAAAAAGCCAAAATTTAACCATAAATATTAAAAATTAAAACGAACTCCTTGTACGATTCTTTTTCTTTTCTCTTCCTCAAGTCTTCTTCAACTTTTCCTCGACTCTTTCTTTCCCAAGAAAGAAAATATTTAAAAAAAATATTAAGTTTATATTGATTGTTTTCTTTAAAAGAAAAGTCGAGGAAATGCCAAAAAGGAGGCCAAGAAAAAAATGCGTAAAAAATAGTTTTAATTTGTACTACATGCTTAGATTGTGTTTTAGTTGGCAAAAAAATGTCAAAGTGCTTTTATAAATTATTCAGTAATTTAAGTCCTATTTTCAAAACAGTAAAGTTTCAGTAAAGTTTTCGTTCAGTAATAAACTTTATTGAATCTTCTTCGCCTTTAAAATATAAAAACTAATAAATAAATTGAAAAAAAATTCACGTGACAGAAAACGTGAAAAAAATTTCATGTAAAAAAATCATCATGTCAAATTTTACCATATTAAAAATGAGTGTCACTAACTAATGCCGTTTTAAATCTTAATAGCGCATCAAAAATACCAACGCAATCACTTGAAAATCGCTACTTCTTTAGATACATAAAAATTAAATATTTTGATTTTTAAAGTGATTTTTTGTGAATTTACTTTTGATTCAAATTAACTTATAATATAAATTCTTATTAGAAAAAATATTGCTGTAAATATTATTTTAAGAATGAGATTTGTGCTTATTAACTTACTTCCGGTGAGCTTAAAGACATCAAAAAATATGCAACACATATGGAATATGAAATAATTGCCTAGGTCAATTTGCTTTCTCTTTTTTATTTGGTTCATTTTTTGATTAACTATTTCCAAGCTTAAAGATGCGCTTCATAATTTGTTTAAAGGACAAAGTGACAATGCAAAAAAACTATTTGTCCATGATTTAAAATCCTGATCTTCAATGTAATTTGATTTTAACCAAATATCTGCTAAAGGACTGCGCCGGATTTCAATGGGAAAATGACCTAAAAATTCAATAAAAATTTATTTGTTCTTTTGATTAGCTGCAAAAAGACATTTTCTTACTCAAATGCCTTTTTTGAAAGCTTTTATAATTTTTTAAAATAAAAAAAAAATAACAACATTTTTAATGTTTTTTTTACATCTTCTGAGTACTAATTTAACGAGGCTTCTGATTTAATCGAAGAACAACTGGTTAATAATTTGAAAGATAAAAATTCTGATTTTAAATTTAGCTTAACATCAGCTAATCAAATCGATTAACTTCTTACTAGAATACCGTCCCAAAGTGGACCAGGTATCGGTGAAATTCCAACAAAAATATTAAAATCTTCGACTTAGAAACTGAAAACAATTTTAGCTTACCTCTTTAATTATTCGCTATTAACGAATAGTGTAACAAATGGATAAAAAACGGCCGTAGTAACACCGTTGTAAATAACGATCGCGGTATATCTATACTTCCATCAGTTGCTTAGTTATTTGAAAAACTGCTACACAAGCAAATACTCGATCATCTCAATAAAAACAAAATTATTTCCGGTGATCAACATGGGTTCAAGACACATCACAGCTACACGAAATAATTTCAGAAATAAATAAGATAAGAAGTAAGCGACTTATTGGTCTTCTATTAATTATTGATTTCAGAAAAGCTTTTGATACAATCGATTCTGAGTACAGAACATTTCAATTCACGGAAATTCAAATATCTTTTGAACGGAAAGTGATAAACCTATTCTGTGAATTGCTACAAAGTGTGACAATTTTACTAAACTCAAAATAATAGGTCTGCCAAAATGTTGCAGATTTCATATGGCAAGTTTTTTTTTTTAATTAGATTTTTTGCTGCCTGATTTCATTCAAAAAAGGCCAAGAATGGAAGTGATGTTTTGAACGAATTATATCTCAAATCAAGCTTCAATTCGTCTTTAATCCATATTTTAAAAATAAAATTGGTATTCTATTTTTTATCTCACCATAATTTTGTTTTTTGTTTCATTTACCCATGCTTTTTAAATTTCAAATTTTTTGTTTTTTTTCTATTTTAGAAGACAAAATGCTCACATCGCTAAAGAATACATGCTTGAAAAATTAATACTTGTCTTCTAAAAAAGAAAAAAACAAAAAATTTGAAATTATATACAAAAAATATGGTTAATAAAATCCAAAATTTTGGCAAAATAAAAAAAGAAAACCAGTTTTATTTTTCAAATATGGATTAAAGACGAATTGAAGCTTGATTTGAGATATAATTCGTTCAAAACATCACTTCCATTCCTTGGCCTTTTTTGAATGAAATCAGGCATCAAAAAATTTAATTAAAAAAAAAACTTGCCATATAGAACAATTTCCAACGGGGTGCCAATTTTCAAAATATAAAGAGTTTTTGCAGAGATATATTTCTTGGTGTAGGAAATTGTTACACTTTGTAGCAATCACAGAATAGGTTTATCACTTTTCGTTTAAAAGATATTTGAATTTCCGTGAATTGAAATGTTCTGTACATACCCAGAATCGATTGTATCAAAAGCTTTTCTGAAATCAATAATTAATAGAAGACCAATAAGTCGTTTTCTGTACAAATTTTCTGTACAGAGCCATCCATTCTCAACTTTTATTAACTTTAACTAAATAAATAGGGTTCTCAAATTCCGTTAATTTTAATTAAAAGCTTTTTTAATAAATGGATTTAATTTGTTAAAATTGATGAATTCAAATTAGATCCATTGGAGCTAAAATTAGGAGGACAACAAGGCAGTATCCTTCGTCCCTTACTATTTTTAATATTTATTACTTGTATAGTCAGCTACCTTAATGAAGTAGTAAAGATTTTTCCTGATGATACAACGATTATTCAAACTGAGACTAATTTAGAAAAAATTAATATTAAAATTCAATCATTCAATTAAAAAATTAGTAAAATGGTGTTGATATGATTTTTGTTTTAAATTGGTCAAAAACAAAAATAATGTTTATCAGCAACAACCGAAGCCTCCCTTTTCCAAAAAAAATATTTATTAAAAATTACAACATCAAATTAGTCGACTGTTTCAAATTACTAGGTGTTTTAATTGACAATAAGATGACATATATTAAATACGTTGCTGAACTAAGAAAATCAATCGAGTTTATTCAATCAAAAGATTAGGATTTCACGTTTTGTGACCAATATCACTTTGCTAATTTGGTGACCAGCACTGGTCACATTTATATGATCAAGTAAATAGGTGACCAATAACATCATATCGTGGCCAAATTTATTAATTATGTTACCATTATTAATGATTATGTGACCATTTTTAAAATCTTACAGACATTATTTTTTTCGTATTAAACCTAAATTTTACCGAAAAACTTGTTTTGTTCAAATTTACTGTTAGATTTTGTTATAATTTTTAATCATTTACACAAGAGAGGCTTAAAATTTTTACTTTTGTTTGTTAGACATTAAAAAATTATTAAGTGTTTAATCATTTATTGACCATTGTTATTCATTTTGTGACCAATGTTCATTTTATGTGACCATAGATTGGTCACCTATTTCCTTGATCCCATAAATGTGACCCGTGCTGGTCACCAAATGAGCAAAGTGATATTGGTCACATATTTCGTGACCACTTGGTCACATAACGTGGGAGACCCAAAAGATTGTTTTATTTATCTCATAAAGAAACACTCCAATTTCTAAAATAGTTCATCCTCCCCTTCTTCGACTATTGCATATCATGTAAAATTGTAACCTTACTTTGACCTTCACATTCAGGGAGATCCGGTTTAGTTTTTTATTTTTTTTAAATATCCGTCAGACAAAATTGAATGCCAAATTAATCTTATAGTATCGAACCAAAAATGGAAATTTAAGAAAATTACTACAAATGTATGACTTATTTTTAGAGTCAAAATCTTGGTCCAATCATTATATGTCACAGAAAAAGGTTAATATTCAGTCATTATATAAATTCTGGAGACTAAATCATTCCAAGAAGTATAATATAAAATTTTTGTAAAGTTAAAATTCAATTTAGAACTAAAAAAAATAAAACAATAATTTACTATTAAAAAATTGATGTTCATCAACAAAAAGAATAAAAAAAAACTAGTGTTTTAAGAAATAGAGAATTTTCAATGAAAATGAGAATTTTAACTGAATAAGAAAATAAAACATAATTATTCTTAAATGTTGAAAAAAAGTTAAATGAAGTATTTCTATTTTTAGATAATTGTATAACAAATACAAAGAAATAGTAATAAAATTGTAGTAATGTTAACATTTTTTAATATTAACTGTCAGTAAATTGAAAGAAACATGAGGATCCGGTATATGATGAAATTTTCATATTGATAAGATATCAAAATAAAGTTAAATTTATAATATTACAAAAGCAAACTTTAGGATTTAAAGTAATTACGATAAAGCATTAATTATAAGATGATTGTATTAATAATATTAATATAAATAATTTTTTTAAAATGAAACCTCATTTTAAAGAACCCGCTTTTTATTTTAAAGATCATTTCTTTGTACACAAAAAAATAAGTATAATCGTCATTCTGGTCTGATGTTTCTTTTGCCATTTGGAGTATAAGAGCATTTTTTAACTTATTATTTTCTGGCTAATTTTCCTATTGGAGCTCCTCGATTGATGAAGTCTCGGCTTTTTTTTTGAAAGACTCAATTAATTTTTTCATCGACACCAACTCTTTTACTGTCTTGTCAGGTTCATTTCAAATCTTGGGATTTTCTTTAAGAGCTGTCCTTCGTGAATTTTAAGAGCTTAAATTCGTTCATTTCCACGAACAAGCCCCTTTTTTATTATTGCTTCGGTACCACTGACCATTTTCAGAGCGAATGTGGTTTACTGTAGCCACCTATTTACGAGCGTTAAGAACAATGAATTGAAAAAAAATCGCCGCATCACTGTGGCGGTTAGGCTTTTCAAGGCGAAAAAATCCGACGATAGTGTTTGCCTCGTGATCTTCGCAGTTTTTTGGTATTTTAAGTAATGCTCTAAGGCCAAAAATTTCATTCAAATTGTTTGATATAATTTGCTTATCTATGAATATTTGAAGCATATTCATGGAAATAAAACGGTCGTTTAATTTATCACAATTTTTTTACGATCGAAATTTTTAAGAGATAAAAGTCATAGACATTTCGCAATATTATTAACATTAATTTTAATAAATTTTTTCTTTTTAAATGTAACCTATTTAACACAAAACTCTTTATATTTTAAACATCATTTCTTTGAACTTAAAAATTCTAGTATAATTCTTGTAGGCTCTTTTTGATATATCTGATTTTATTTGGTTCTTCTGGAGAAAAAAATATGCTTAAAATTTAAGATTTTTTGAGATTCTTTAACATTGATTTTTCACTAGGGGAATAGACTAAAAAGATTTAATCAGCTTTAAATTATGCAAAAATAAATTTTCATTATTTCGTCCATAATATAAGTATAAACATGACTGTCAAAAGGTAAAACATAATTTCTGTAAAATTCAGCATTTTTTGTGATTATCATTATTATAAATAAAAATTTTTACAATGCCCCAAATAATAAACCGTAGTTACTCAGCTATTTTTATTTTTGAATTTTAATCTCAGAGAATAAAGATTTTTAAAAATGGTTCTCTAAAGTTGTCGAGAATCTCGTTAGATTTAATTTAAAAATAAAATTAATTGAAAAAGGTGAAGTCAGAGGGACTTTGTTAGACCCGAAAAATATTAGTAGTTTATGTTTTGGTTCACTATATTTAGAATCTATTTATTTTAATAAATAAAATTAATTTTGAATTAAAATTATTCATAAGCGTAGGATCTTTTTTGTCTTGTTTACTTTGTCTTTAAAGAAAATCATTAAAGAACACATTAACTAAAAAAATGCAAGCTGAATGCTAGAATTATTTTAGTTTACTTATGGAATGGTAATAGAGGTATTATTGTTAGAACTAGCAGTTCTATTGTTAGAAGACTAAAACTATCGTAACTTATTTTAATATATTACTTATCAACAAAACTTTATGAAAGTGTTGTAGCTTTCCAAGCCCATATCGAAATCTCCTTTGAGATCTCTTTGAGATAGATGGAGATTTAGAAAAATGAGAAAAGACAGAGATAAATAAAAGAAAGAAAAGAGAATCTCTAATTTGTTTTAATCTTAGTTGAAAAATGATTAATTAACTTTAAAACCTGTTGTCTGTTTTCATAGGAAAAAAATAATGATAAAACAGGAATAAATTTTATTTAGGATCGGTAATTTTAACAATTCTTGTTTAATTAATTATTTAAGAGTGGCGACTTTATTTAAATTAAATCTTAAAAAATTAACTTTTTTCTTTTATTTTTTTTTAAAGCGGCTTATTTAAAATATTAAAAGTTTAACCGTTGAAATAAATTTTCGTAAAATAAAATTGTATGATTTTTTTCTCATAATAAATCCCATATAAAAAAATAAATGATACCGAAAAAAAATTAAACACATTAAATTAGTTCAAATATAAAAGAAATATCAAGAATCTTTCTCCTTAAATTTATTCAGACAAATCAGTTATCAAAAATTATTGAAAAATACCTATTTGATAACTGGAAATTTTTATTTTCTCACATTTTTCTCCAAGAGATTAATTTGAGATCTCCGTCTTAAAAATCTCCATTGAATCTTATTATTTTCTCGAAGAGATTCTTATTATTTCTCATTGAGATCACATATTAGTCGCAATCGAGTTTACTAACCTTTATCTCTTCATCTCCACTTTTATCAACTTGATGTCCTCATTTTCTACTTCCTTTCTTTATCTTCTATTTTCTTCCAACAACTGATTCATCTGACGCTCAAGTCGTCAGTTATCATCTTCTATTAATATGCGAGAGTGCGAATGTAAGGTGACTAACCCGTTGAAGTCTCACCCGTCTAGCTGGTCAAAGAGCAACTCATTGAGCCCTAAATCTGCCTCCGATATGAAAGACTGTTTTAAAGGGTACTGTTCTTTGCTACCCTAATGCATGGATCTTTTATTACTGAAAATTGTTCGGATTAGCTTAACTCTGTTTCAACATGTTACTTATTTGGCTTACGCTTCTTGCGTTTAAGGCTTTAAACTTTTGTAATTACAAGACTAAATTTCACTAACGTTTATTTAATATTTTCTCTTTTAGCTTAGTTAGCTGATAAACGCTTTGACTTTTTTTAAAAATTTTTTGTTTGAATTGAAACAACAATACTTATTTTTTTAACAACAATAAAAAAAAATAATTATGTAGAACTGAACCAAGATCTGAGTGATATACAGCATATTGACAAAAAGATAAAAGCGGCAAGAATAGCACTAGCCAAGCTCAAGACCTTAGAAGTCTTAAATGAGAATACAAGCGCATTTTTTAAATTTTAACATTATAATCGATTAAAATTAATTATAAAAATAAAAATGAAAAATATTATTAGGGAAAAACTTTATTAACAATTCGCGACGTTTCGGTAAAACGAAGTTACCATTATCAAGCTGTTAATTTATCTAAAAGGAATTAATAGGAAAAACAAGGAATTTGAAAATAAAAATTGAAAATAAAAATAATAGAAAAAAAAAATTATAATATTTCAAATTTGAAACGTATGATTTTTAGTGGGGTATTTTTGCAATTATATGTAAAAGCATTTTTTAAAGGCCATCTTTACAAAACGTATATTATGCCAGTCCTCTATTTCGGCCTGGAAAATATAAACCTTACACTAAAAAACATTAAAACCGTCCAAAAAGCCGCAAATAATCTCCTTAGATACACGTTTTACATACCAAAGAGATGCAGAATCTCGAATCTAAAACTCGCAAACAACCTAAATAATACAGGGAGCAAACTAAAATCAATTCCAATCGAGTTCTTTGAGAGAACAATAAATAAAAAGTATCATAAAAGATCTTCTGCTTGACACTAACAACACAGATTATATCAGTAAAATCCTAAACATACTCGCCGAAATAGAATGTGTAGAAAACATACATCTAATTGGAAGATGTAAATATTTCCTGTATACAAAAAATCTCGAATACGAAACATTAAAAAAAAAACACCGTTCTGGACAAAATATTTGAAATTTTTTAAACAAACCATAATCACTCAGAAAGACTTTACCAATTATTAAGATACGAAAATAAGACTTGTAGTGAGTTATGATTCAAACGTTTTATTTTTATTAGTCAAACTAAGCTTATATTGTTTTTATCTAATTTTTTTTTTTCTTTTTTTTCGATTACTTTGTTTTTTTATCAATTTAATGTTAGTAATCAATATTTTTTATAAATTTTTATACTTAATTGTTATATCACAAAAATCACTAGACTTAAGTTTTTTAGAAATTATTTTTTATATAATTTTTATTTTTTGTTTGACCTATATCCGACAAAATTACCAAAAATTTAAACGAACAAAACCAAAAAAAACTCGAAAATCAAATACAAAAGGATTTAAGCGCTCTTAATAAATTAGAAAAATGGATAAAAAATGTACAAGACCGTATCGAAACTAATCGACGAAAACTCGTTAAAATGAAAACGACACAAATGAATTATAATTTAATCGAAAAAACAAAAAATGACTCAGCTATTATCAGCCAATCTTTAAAGTTTGAATTGATCGAAACAAGCACGTCTTGTCAAAAAACGAATATCAACCCGAATAACAATTCTGTAGAAACAAATTCAAG
Organism: Brachionus calyciflorus; assembly: GCA_002922825.1. Lineage (NCBI taxonomy): Eukaryota > Metazoa > Rotifera > Eurotatoria > Ploima > Brachionidae > Brachionus > Brachionus calyciflorus. The sequence goes on from NTPY01000511.1 coordinate 239,650, forward strand.
AACTAAAAGCTTAAAAGCAATTGAACACATGGACATAAAACCGGAAAAATTTGATACAGTAATGGAATCCAAGGTTAGAGAATATGAAAAAAATTTAAGTGGACTTAAGACATTTGGTTTTAACAGATTAGCCATAATAATCTGTTAAAACCAAATTTAAAACCTGATGAAATCAAGTTAGAAGAAATAATAGAGAAATTAATCCAAAAAAGGTTAGTTCCATTAGTTGATAAATTCAAAACCCTAGACACCAGAGTAGATAAAATAGATGAACGTATGGACAAAATCGACGAAATATTAGTCAAATTAAAAGGTGACATTTACCAAGTAAAGTCCGATACAGAGAAAATACAAAAAACGATAATTAATAATCATCTAGCGTCAATGAATGGGATCAATACAATTCTAGCCACTCTAAGCAAAAATGAACATTAAAATTTTCATTTATTAAATTTTTACTTCGATTTTTGTATAGAAATTTTTATTCTTTTTTGTATTTTTTTATATTTCTTTATTATTTGAAATAATGTAGAAACATTTTTAATACGGCACGCTTTATTTTACAGCGTGTCGTTTAAAGTGGTCGGCAAACGGCCTTTGCTCTAGAATAAATAAATAAATAATTTTTATTTTTATTTTAATAGACTTTTTTATTTTTTTTTCTTAATTTTGAAACAACGCCGTTTTTTTTAAAACGGCGTTGAGTAAGTGGCCGGAAATCGGCCTTAGCCTTAGCTCTAAATAAATAAATAACAAATAATCAACAAGAAAAAAAATTATTGGAAATTCTCGTTCTTCTATCAAATGCGCGCTCATGTGTTTAAAAAGTTTCTATTTGTTAAATATTTAAGTATTTTATACTTTTAAAATTATTTGAATTGAAATAAAACTTTACTTTGCCAAAAATTTAAAAAAATTTTAATTATTAGAAAATTTTATTTTTCAAAATATACAAAAAAATTTTTATCTTCAAAAAAACAGCTTTTGATAACATTGATTACAAAATGGTCGTTCGTTATTTTCCTTAAAAGTTCCTTTATTTAATATTTTTTGACAAAGCGAACATGTAAAATGTTCGGGATGATATTTTTTATTCAAAGCTGTAATACAGCGTCCATTTATAGGCGCTTTACAACCAGAACATAGACTTCCTCTTTTTTGATGATAATGAAATTCGCAATACGGTAAGTTTTCGTAATCATAAAAACACGACGAATTAAATGGCAAGTCACATTCTTGACAAACAAAACAATCTGGATGCCAATAAGAATTCAACGCTGATATAAAATTTTCTGTTATTGCTTGATTACAACGGACACATTTCGGTGCTAATTCATTAATATAACAATTTTTACAATACGCTGTTTCTTTTATTTCTAAAAAACTCTCGTCATTTAATCTCTTTTTGCATGAGTAACAAACAAAACAACTCACATGCCATGTCTTACTTAATGCTGTTATCATTTTCTTAAAAAAATGTAATTAATTAATATTTTTGAATTAATGAAAATTATTTTTTTCGAGCTTAACAAAATAATAATTTTACAAAATTTGGCCAAAAACTACGACTATTTTAAAATCTTATTTAAAAAAGTAAACTTCAAGATGGAAAACTCGCTTTTTCCACGCTCTAAATAGTCAGAAAATTTCTTTTCAAAAATTGAAAAAATTATTTTGCTGACCGTTTTTCTCAAAAATAAAAATTATTGAAATTACATCTAAAATAGGATTAGAACAAGCTGCACATTTCGGTGAAAACAAATCGAAATAATCTTGTTCACAATAAGGCTTCATATTTTTCTCATAGAAAATACTAGTACCAATTGATTTTTTACAATGATTACAAATAAAATGTTCAGGATGCCATAGATAACCAAGAGCTGTAATTACTTGACCACTTATATTCTTTTTACATTGATAACAACAATTTCGATCGGAATCCCTATTTATTCTCGTATCACTTTTATACATAGTCAAAGAGGACATAAGTTTTTCAAGTTCTTTTTCAGCTTCGATTATATTCGATTTTTTCGTCTCGCTAAATTGACTCGAATCGGATTTCGGTCGAAAACTAACACTATTAGGCGATGAAAATAACGGAGATGAACTAGATGATGTAGATGTATCCGAATGTGTTAATACTTGTTTAGCATTGTACAAATCTTCTAATAAATTATCCAATTCGATCATATCGTTATGTTCATTAAACGACGATTCAGACGAATTGGATATACAATAAAGATTTTTTTGATTAATCTCGCTTAAATCTCCATCATTTATTCTATCAATAAAATTATATTTAATATTCATTTTTTTATTTTTTGTTTTGAATGTCTAATTCATTTTTGAATATAGGTCTTTCAATAATAATATAAAAAAAATCTAAAATTAAATATTTACTTAATCAAATTTATGACAAACAACAACAAAAATATATAAACTACTTTGTTGTATTGATGATAAGACCCTTTTGTCACACTACTACTTTTATAATGTGACTTAAAATTTCCGATAAACGGATTGGAATTTTTTGAAGGGAACTTATTAAACGACTCTACGGGAAATGGATTTTCGTTTTTTTTTTAAAGTAGAATTTATTTCCTTTTACTTCAAAAAAAAAAAAAATTTTTTTTTCGAAAAAATAAAAAAAGGTTATTTTTGTAATCTCGATTAAGGTAATTCTCGTAAATGTTAGAGTTTTAAGAGGAAAATTTAATATTATTCTTTTACTTAAAATTCAAGTTAATATTTGTTATTTTTAATTAGTCGAATTAATTTGATAACAAAATTTTTAAATATTAGTAAAAAAGATTTATGAGGTTCTTAAATAAAAATAATATTTTAATTAAAAAGAAGCAACAAATAAAAAGATATACGGTAAAGAATTGTATTTGCTAAGCCTCGCTTGTCTTGGGCACATGACAAAATTCCAAGACCATATTATAAGTTAAATTGTTGCATTATTTTTTAATGTTTTTGAATGCAAAAAAAATAATTTTTATAATATCATATCATCATCTAATTTTTAGGAAAAATAAAATTTTTGATCTTAATCAAACTCTTTTTTATGAGAGAGAGAGACAGAGATACCATGCCGTACGAGTACAAGTTTTTTTTTTAAAGCAAGTGAAGCAAAGTTGAGCGTATGAGAACATGGATCTTTTATTATTATTATTATTAAGATAAATTGTTTTATAAATTTTTTATCATGAGTTCGCTCAGCTTTGCTTCAATTGCAATTCATAAATCTCGCTTCTCAATTTCCGAATTTATCTAAAGGATTTATTCAGATTTGATTTGCAGCAAAATTAAATAAGAACATAAGTTACATTCTCTGGCCTTTTTTGAGTAAAATTGTACATCAAAAAATTCTACTTGAATAAAAAACTTGCCAATGAAAACGCTATAATTAATATCCGGGTCTACCTAGTACCCACGATGAAAAAACTGTTACCCACAACGAAGAAATTTTCGCCACAAAAATCAATTTTAACAAGACAAAAACTTTATTACACAATTTTCAAAACTTTTTTTCACAATTTTTTTATCATTGATAAAACTTATTAGCACAAAAACATACTAGCTTTTGAACAGAAATTTTTCAAGTTACAAATCATTTTTAAACACAAAAAAAATATTTTATTAAATTTAAATTATCCCTACCGATATTCCTTTGGTTTTTGGAAATCAAAAAAAGAACCTTAACCTAGAGCAAGGGTATTAAAATTATCGGAGTCAATGTTTTGTTGGTCAAATTTTGAAAAAATTGGCAAAAATTTTAAAATAGGTTTAGACTAGAAAATTTGATAACTTTAAATTAATTATTTTATTTTAAAAAGATTCTAAAATAATTCAAATTAACTTTTTAAAATTTGTATTTTTCAGTTTTGTTTTTCGAAAATAAATAATTCCTTATTAACACAAAAAAATTGTGCTGAACAGTCATTTTTGTTTAAAAGTTTCACTTTTGTGGGTAACAGTATATCATTTGTGGGTAACAGATTTTCCATTGTGGGTAAACATTTATCTCTTAATATCCTAACTATCCTAATCGTAGACATGTTCTAAAAATGAACGTTCTTGTTCATTCGAAATCATCTAAACTTTCAGAAATGTTCAAAACCTTTCAAATATTTTCAAAAACATGGAAAAAATTTTCCTTTTATAAAATATATTGGAGGAGGTTTTTTTTATTTATTCTTGGTTAAATGTTAAAACGTTGTCATTTCACTGTTAGTTTTAATAATAAATTCAAGTTTTGGATTTTAATTAAAACTATCAAAGATCATAAAAAATAGGAAATGCCATAATGGGTCTTAATCGAAATTTTTGTCGGGTTTTACTTTGTACAACGATACTTTTATCACGCTTTTTCAAAAGGAATTTTAAAATGAATCATGAAATTAAAAAATAAATTCATGTACCCATTTGTATACATTTGTAACGCTTCCTACAAAAAATTAAAAGTTATCTAAAATTAAAAAAAAAATTTTAAAATGAACAAATCAACAAACCAATTTAGGAGGAATATAATTTAAAACTAAATGTCCACCTTAGTATTTCTAAGACTGACTTTTTTAAAGTTATAAATAAGTTCAAAATTGAAGAAGTTGATTCTGGCTTAAAGTTTTATAGAGCCTTAAACATCCCATCACGAACAAACTTTACGCTAATAAATGAAGAAATTTTCCTAGATCAAAAGCAAATGCTAAGAGATAAGGAAATATCAATAGAGACTTAACCAAGAAGGTATAATATTTTTACAAACTTGATGAATAAAAAATTGTAATCGAGTATTAAACAGTACAAATTAAAACTAACTTTTAGGCAACTTGTTACTCGGCTCTTCCTTTCCTCTTCATCTGAAAAAAACAATCCACAAAAACAAATATTTTATAACGTATTTTTTGAAACCTTTCCTTTCTCAGAAAAGGAAAAGAAACGTACAAGTAAGTTTTAATTGGTACTGCATATTTTAAAAGAAAAATATTTATAAATTGGACTTGAAAATCTTTGATGTGTTCCATAAAACTTATGAAAAGACCTGAACAAATTTGAAAACATTTAAAAGGTTTTGAACATTGCTGAACATTTAGATGATTTCGGATGAACAAGAACGTTCATTTTCAGAACATGTCTACGAACATTTTTGACTAGTCTGATAAATTTTTGTCTGAAAAATAAAATTCTGTTCATTTTCTATATTGGAATCTAATAGAAATTCACTTAACCTTAGCGAGAAACTATTATTTTGTAAAAAAGAAAAGAACAATTTTAATGTTTAACAATCAATTTCATATTGATCTAACATATATTTAAAAATTTTCAAATGCTCACTTTGCTCGAACATAAACTTATCTTGAGCTCCTCTCTCGCATCTTTAAAAACTTTGAAATCGTTACAAAAACCGACTAAAGAAGCTTGAAGCTGGATTGATTCTTTTTTTTTCAAATTTACTTCGAATTCGAGGCGACTTGAAGTTAGGTATCAATTCACCAATTCATGACTCAATTCAAAAACAATGAAAAATAAAGTTCTATTAATTAAATTTTGGAAAATGTTTAGATATAGAAAATGGTTCTACATTTTATGT
>NTPY01000511.1:263065-297249 GCA_002922825.1 Brachionus calyciflorus
CGATATTTTTTTTGCTTAAAACTTGCTTAAGAGTTGCTTAAGACGTCTTAAGACGCCTCTTAAGCATGTCTTAAGACCCTCTTAAGATTTGCTTAAAAAGTTGTCAACTTATTTCAGAGATGTACTGTACTGTTAAATAAATTTTTTAAACTAATTAGAAAAAAGTTAATAGACGTAAAAACCCAAAAAAATGGCAAATGTATTTTCCTTATTTTTCCTGAATTGTTGATATTTTTTACGATCATTACAACTTTATCAAATTTTAGCGTGTATTTTATCTTATTTGCTACATTTTCGACCTCTGATTTATCAATTACTTCTTTCATTTCGTCAATTGCAATACCAGTAAAAATATTCAAAAAAAGAATAGGCATCAAAATTATGAAAAGAAAGTATATAAAAAAGTTAACAAAATTGTTATTAAAATTCTCTATTCCCATTCCTTCTGTTTCGAGATTTCCAATCGTCATTACCATTACACGATAAAAGCCTAAGCCAAAAGATGAATTAAAATTTTTCATTAAATTACTATCGGGGATTTGGTCCTCGTAGTTTGAAGCTCTGATTCTAAAAGAGATTAAAAAGCCTAATATTGAGAAAAAAAATATAAAAAGGAGTCTGAGTGATCGCAAAAGAATATTGCCGAAAACGTTAACATACGTGCCAACAAACCATATTTTATCCATTTTGTTTGCAGCAATTAAATACGACTGAAATATTAACATGGCTAAAAAAGCTGTCTTTAAATCATAATTATCGTCTTTCGGAAGATACAAAGAGACTAAAAGTATTGGAAAATTTGATAATTCATACAAATTTTTCAATGTTGATAAATAGATTAGGCATTCTTTCGCCATAAAAGAGTTAATAAGCTCTATAAGTTCGATCAAGAATAAATAACCACCGAAAATTGTTGAAATTATTAAAGAGGAAGCAAAGAGAAAATTGTCAGGTTCGTTATATCTTAGCAATTCGATATAAATTGATTAGAATATAACGTAAACCAAAAAACTTAGAAAATTAAAATAATAAAAGAATCTTGGAACACTTTTCCAGCGTTCATCTAAAATTATCTTTACTGTTTTATGCTTTATCAAATCCAGATTTTGACTTTCGACTACGAGCGATAAAATGTCCTCCTCTTTTTTCCAATCATGTTGTACTCCTTCATTTTCATTTGTTTCATCATCGACTTTAATCTTTAAAAATTTTTTTAAAAATTTATTTTTCGACAGGGATATCTTTTTTACACTGTCGTAGTGAATCAATGATGATTGCTTTTCAAATAAACACCAATATTCAACATAATTACCTTCTGAGTCAATTGAATTATTAAGGATAAATTCGATTAATTTAAACCATTTTAGTTGGAAAAATTTTAGCAAATATTTTTTCTCTGGAAAAATCTTGTTAAAATGTTCGAGTTTTGGTTTTTTCGATGTTGAAATAAAGCGTGAAAATTTCAAAATCAAAAACAAATAAATAGCTAAGTCTTCATTCTTATTATTGAGTACTATTTCCAAGCACTTTTCGTAATTAATGTCAGCAAAAAAATTCTCGATGTCATTAGAAAAAATTAAATCTTGTAGGTCATTATAATTCTTCTTCTCAATGAAAACATTTAACTTTTCTTTTGGAAGAAATTTTTCAATAAGGTTTAAGTCATTTCTTTCAAATAACGAAGTAATTACATTACTTGAAAGAAATTTAAATTCAAGATTGATCGTCGTGTATCGTTTACGTAAATTCTTATCAAATTCGATTTTTAATTCTTCGATTACTCTATTCGAAATAATTTGTTCAGGCAGACCTATCAAAAAATCTAACAACGTTTGTTTAAAATCAGAAAGTTGTTTAAGACTCGAATCAAAGTTTGTTTTATCGCAAAATGTCGAATTGTTGATCTTGTTCAAATCAGAGTCAAAATGATAGTTTAAATTGCTCAAATAAATTGCAAACAATACTTTTTTCATCTTTTTTTCGTTATAGTTTCTTACTAGAAAATTTCGATTTTCTAAAATTTTGTCACTCTTATTATTTTGAAGAATCGAATAATTATCTTTATAAGCATCGAAATTCTTTCTATCGATAACTTCGAGTGTACCTATTAAAAAAAGCTTTTTGAATATAAAAGCTGCATCCTCAGTGTTAAAATTATTGTGAAAATTAATTAGGCACTCTTTGCTTATATCATCTAGGATTTTTAACGGAATAGATTCTATGTTATTATTATCAAAATAGATGAATCTTAATTCATTTAAATTCACAAAAAATTTTTTTGGTATTGTTTCTAATTTGTTGAATGAAAATCTGATTTCTTTCAATTTGATACATTGGCACAGTAAAATTTCGCTTAACTCTTTTATTAAATTGTTTTCAAAAGATAACTTGGTCAATGAACTATTCTCAAAAAAAAGTGTTGCTGATAAATGAATTATTTTATTGTTTGCCATTGAAAGAGTTCTGAGATTTTTTAAGCCTGAAAAAATTCCTTCTGGAACAATTTCTAATTCATTATTGTCAAGGAAAATTTCCAATAAACTGTTGCAATTTACAAAAATGGATTGATCTATTCGCCTCAATTTATTAAATCCAAGATCGATTTTTTTTAAATTAAAGCAGCTTTTAAAAAGATCAGCTGGCAGCGTTATTATCTCATTCGCTCTAATGCAAACTTCTAATAGATAAGATGAAAAGAAGATTTTTTCATGTGTAAAATTATTAATCTCAGTCAACTCATTTTGATCTTGTTTTGGAGGAATAAATTCAATCTTACTTTTTTTGATGTTTATTTTTTTTAAAAGTGGAGAAGTCTTAAATAAGTTCTTTGGAAATTCGATTAATGAACACCGAGTAAATGAAAGAATTTCAAAATCATTTGGGACCGTATTAAAACTCAAACGATATCTGTCATTAGAAAATTTAATTTCTTTATTATTTAATTTAATTTCTATATTATTAAATTTAATTTCTTTATAATTTGATTTAATTTCTTCAAATAAAAATTTTTTCAAATGATCATCTAATATTGTTTTCGGTTCTTTTGTGTTTTGCTCCATTTTTATCTAGAACTAAAAAAAAGAGATAAATATAATCTTATCTGACTATTTTTTTAAGTTAGGTTTCCTGAAATTGATTACTAAATTCCAAAACAAAAAAAAATAAAATTTTAATGTTTTAATTTTTGAAAAAATTTAGATATGGGGAATCTTTTTACTTTACGTTTTACGAATGAACTTTAAAAAAAATAAAGATTCTTTCATGAGAGATAAAATTAGGCGATTTGAAGTTAGGACTCAATTGACACATGTGAATACATCAATTCGACATTTAAATAAAGATAATTAATTTATTATGCAATTTTATTTAAATTAAAAGGTTCTAGATTGTTTAACATTTTATTTAGAATTATTTTATTTTTAGGGACTGTGAAGTTAATTTTAATTCGCTTGTTTCAATTCAGCACTTTAAGTGCTATTTTTTAGCGAAATATATTTTTTCTTAAGTTTAAATTATTACAATTTGTAACATTTTTGGCACATCTAACAAAACAGAAAAAAATTTTTTTTTTCCAGAACTGACTTAATATTGGCAAGTTAAAATTTTTTGCCAATTTTCTTTTTCTTATTTTATTTTTAACAAAAATTGCTCTGCAAAGCACTTAAAAGTACTTTTGTCAACAATTACTACGTTGTGAAGCAAAGTTTGCTGCATCTGATTTCAAAGTCTGCAAAAAATTGTGTAATTTTAATTGCGTATTTAAAATTATTGCATTTTTTGCATGAAATTTTTCGGAATAAAATACTCTTTTGTCAATCGCCAGATGAAGCAAAATTTGCTCAAAAATTTTTTTATAGAATTTTTAAAAAATCTTTAAAATTTTAATTTTTTCGGAAGAAATAAAAATATAGAAAAAGAAAAAAAACAAAAAACTTACTAGATTTCTAAAATTTTAGAAAAATAATTTCCTGCAATTTTGCACATCATCAAAAAAAGTCTATATTTTAAATACGCAATTAAAATTGCACCATTTTTTGCAGACTTTGAAAGTCCTAACTTATTATTGAATCTCATTGTCCTTTAATAGTATATTTTTTTTATATTTAACTGAAATTGCGCAGTTAATTTTGAAAATTTAACATTTAAAATAAACCTTAAAGAATTTAGCAAGGCAATAAAAAATTAAATTAAGAATCAAGATTAACTTAACAAAACTGAATTGAAAAAGTCGATTTTATGAATTTAATGTATTTTGGTCAAAATTTCATAAATCATGAATATTTAAATTTTACATAAAATATAGAACCATTTTACAATATCTAAATATATTCAAAAATTTGAATTATAGAACTTTATTTTTATTTGTTTTTGAAATGAGTCATGAATTGGTGAATTGTTACCTAACTTAAAACGCCATAAAATTATTTTATTTTCTCATATTAAAGCTAAAGTTGATTTTGCTAAACTTGAAATATTCTGTGACTCAAACTTGTACTTGTAAAATTTATTCGTCGAGGATTCGTCCCAAAAATTAAAATATTAAATTTTAATAAGAAATAAAGTATTTTTTTGCGAAAATTTGACAAAAACTAAAAATTTTTATTTAAAAAAATATATAAATATATAATATTTACAAGAAAATTTATTATTTAATTTTATTTTTAATAATACATTTTCTTCTTTTAAAATTTTTCTTTTTTTCCAAATTTTTTCGCAAAAATATCAATGATTTGGGAATTAGTCGACGTAAAAAATTAATTTTTTTCTCGTACTCGTCAAAATAATTTTAAAAGTACCAGTACTCGTTTGTACTTTTTTTTGGTACTCGTAAACTAGTCTGGTGTGACTTATCTAAAAAACCACGTCTAAAATATTTTATTCAAGGGTTTCCACGTTACGTGACCTTGTGGCCATGAAAATTGTTACCAATATCATTTGGTTCATTTGGTGGCCAGCACTGGTCACATTTTTGTGATCAAAGTAAAAAGTGACAAATTTTCAAATTAAGTGACCAACAACAATATTTCATGACGAATTTTATTATATAATTATTAAGTGACCAATGTTAATAGTGACTATTCTTTGTGATTTTGTGACAAGTTTTGAAATCTAAAGTCAATATTTGTTTCGGATTAAAACTAAATTTTACTGAAAAGCATGATTGGATTATTTATAAGAGGATATAGTTCAAGAGAAAAAATTTTAAAGCGTCTTGGTTTCTGTGACCTGACAGTTTCTGTGAATTGTTAAGTGTCGGTTTTTTTTAATAAATTATTTTATCAAAGCATTTTGTCAAAGTTTGGTTTTTATTGAATCGATTTGGTTAATTATTTTTAACGAAAAAGGAACAAAGGGTTGAAAAAGTAACTAAATAATGAAAGATAACTATAACTATATTTTTGGCTGTTAGAGCCTATAAAATAATATAAACTATTTGTTCCTTAGAGAAGTGAATTTAGTTTATCTTTGGTTAGAAATAATATTAATTTAGGCTCGCTATTTAAGTTACAGTCAATACTCGATAATCGAGACCCAAGATTATCGAGACATGAGACTTTTTGAGTGAATTTTTGTTTCCCGAATTTTTCAAATCCTTTTACATCTTAATCGAATTTAGAGACAAAATTATCGAGACTCGTTTTTTTGTTTCCCAAACAATGTTTAAAAAAAATGTGAAAATAAAGCAAAAGAAATTTTACAGTGATTATAATATAAATGTAATGTTAACCGTTAACCGTGACTTTTGACCGTAATCAATTAATTAAAAAAATTTTGAGGAGAAATTTGGATGAAATTTTTAAATTTAAGTATTTGAGAAAGTAGAAAACAAATTTTCATTTATATTAATTTCAAAAAAGTTTCCATGACAAAACTATGATGTTTTTTTTTAATTTAAATTTTAAAAATAACAAGGTTAAAAATCAATTAAGTTTGTTTTATCCCTCAAGTGAAAAACATTAGATAATACTGAAAACAATTTTAAAATAATGACTCTTAAGTAGTTTTTTGGGGCCTTAGTTACTCGAAATTTGAAGTATATTGGCTCTTGGGGAGAAACATTTTGTGTGAAAGTTTGAAAAAGTTGAATAAAAAAGTTTAAAGTCTAATTTTATATTGTATTTTTCAAGTTTAGGTTCATCTATTATTAATTTGAATTTTTTTCTTTTTTAATTTTTTATTTAAAAAATTGCGTAATCATATTTCAAAATTTAACATTAGAATGAATAAAATAAAAAATTAACAATTTTTTTTAATTACGCAATTAAAAATTAAAAATAAAAAAATTGAAAATTTAAAAAATAAAAAAATTTTGGAGGCTTTTTTATTTAAAAAAAAAAAGAGTCAAATCAAACTAAGCTTTAAAAAATAAAATTACGCAAGAATTTTTATTAAAAAATTTTTTTTTCAGAAATTTGCCAAATTTGCTTCTTAAAACACGGTGGGAAGTTAAAAAAGAAAAATACAAGCTTCAAATTGCTTTAATTGATTTGAATTTCAATCAATCATAGGAATATCAATCAAATATAAAAAATTTTCTAACTGGATTTTTACAGATATTTGTGTTATGGTTCTTCATATAACCATAACTCTACTCATAAAAAGAGCAGTTACATTTGATCAAAAATTGAATATTTATTTTGTTTTTGCTTAATAAGCTTATAACCAGTTCTTTATCAATATAAAAAAAATATTGGTCTGTTTTAAATATTAGGCTATTATCAAATATTTAATTTTTGATCTAATGTGGTAATTGTAATATTCCAGTTAGAACTTTTTTAAATTTGATTGATATTTCTGATGAATTGTACTTTAAAGTGTTTTATTAAAATATGCTGTCTTCGAAAAATCGATGTAATTTTGTATAAAGGTAAGCAATCATGTAAAAAACTTTCAAAAGTTTCTTTAAAATTTCTGAAAAAAGGCAAGTTAAAATTTTTTGTCAATTTTCTTTTTCTAATTTTTTTTTTCAACAAAAGTTGCTCTGCAAAGCACTTAAAAGTACTTTTGCCAACAAAAAAAATTATTACGTGGTGAAGCGAAGTTTGCTGCATCTGATTTCAAAGTCAAAATTGTGCAATTTAATTGCGTATTTAAAATTTTTGCATTTTTTGCATGAAATTTTTCGGAATAAAAATTAAATACTCTATTGTCAATCACCAGATGAAGAAAAATTTGCTCCAAAATTTGTTTATAGAAATTTTTAAAAAAATAGTATAAATTTTAATTATTTCGGAAGAAAAAAAAATAGAGAAAGAGAAAAAAAGCCAAAAAATTACTAGATTTCTAAAATTTTAGAAAAATAATTTCCTGCAATTTTGCACACCATCATAAAAAGTCTGTATTTTAAATACGCAATTAAATTGCACATTTTTTTCAGACTTTGAAATCAGATGAAGCAAACTTAGCTTCACCACGTAATAATTTTTCACGTAATAAAATTATTTTATTAAAATGACAAAGCCTCACCGAATAGAATGTCTTTTCTAAATACAGTGGTGATTTGATTCGAAGATTTTACCAAATTTATCGAAAAATATTTATTTCAATTAAACCGAAGAGACTAGTGCCAAGCCCTTTAACGGGTCGATTGAATCCATTTATTGATTTAAATAAAAAATAAAATAAAGAAGCGCCAAGTTTTTGGCAAAAATGCATTTTTTTTTCGAAAATACAAATTTTTTGTTTTTGTTGTTTTTTCAAAATGTATTAAAAAAATTAACTGAACTTAACCAAAAACTACTACGAAAACATAAACAATCTTCAAACAGAGCATACACAAAACCGAAACAGAACAGAACCGAAACCAACACAAAACCATTTTAAATGTTTCTGTTTCGGTTTGGTTTTGTTTTGTCTATGTTCTGTATAAACAGTGTTTAAACAGGTCGTTAACTTTGTTTTGGATTGTACTGTACGTAAATTTTTGTTGATTTTAAACAAATAAAGTTAAAAAAAGTAAATTATGGATAATTTATTGAAAATTATTTTAATTTTAGCTTTTTTACCAAAATGCAAGAGCAATTTTTTTTAATTTCGAAAATCTGTACTTAATAACAAGACGCAAACAAAAGAAGAAATTAGCTTAATTAAAAAAAGTATATTCAATTTAGCAATTTAAGAAGTACGCTAAATGATTTAAAATTTAATATAAAAACCAAGTTTTTCAATAAAACCAAAATAAAAAGTGTTCGATTTTTTTAAATGAATTTACAGAACAAGATTTACATAATTTTTGGTTAAATTCAATTAAATTTTTTAATACATTTTGAAAAAACAACAAATACAAATTTGTATTTTTCGAAAAAAAATGCAATTTCGCCAAAAATTTTGGCACTTTTTTTTATCAGATTTTACCAAAATTATCGTAAAAAACGGTTATTTATCCATAATTTTGGTTAATTAACTGTTTTTAACTTTTACGATATTTTAAGTCAAATTTGGTAAATTATGGTAAATTTTCCATATTTTACAATAAATTTGGTAAAATCCTCGAATCAAATCACCACTGTATTAACGTTTTTATTAGTCTTTTAAATAATTTTACCATATTCAAAAGACGTTTCAACAAATTCACTGGAATTTTAATTCCATTTAAGTAAAAATTTCTAGTTTCATAATTTTTACTGATAATAATGTTGAAAACTTTATTAGCAGCAAAATTTATTTAGAACATAGGTTCCATTCTCTGACCTTTTTTGAGTAAAATTGTACATCAAAAAATCTAATTGAAAAAAAAAAAACTTGCCATATTTTTACTAAAAAATCTAAATTTGATTTTGTCAGAATTAAGAAAATTAAAATATAATAATGAAACTTTAATTATTAAAAACTTCGCTAAGCAAATAAATCAATAAATTTTTGAAATTGTTCTGTTCTGTTTTGTTGGATGTAGCAAACATGTTACAAATTGTAGAAATTTAAAATTTAGAAAAAATTTATTCCGTAAAAAAATATTACTTAAAATGCCGAATTGAAATGAATGAATAGAATACTTTCTTTATCATCTAAGAAAAAGTTGTTTCTCTAAAACATAAACGAAAGAGACTCAAATATAAACTAAATAATTCTAATTAATTTTCATAAAATAAAGACTTTGAAAAGAAATAAAAATAGAAAACTATTTTGAATTACTTTATTTAATAATTTGTCCATATTCCAATAAAAAAAAAAATTCAAACAAAATTTTTTTCTTATTTTACCATGTTCTAAAAACAAGGTCATTTTTGTGATAAATAGTTTGAACGTTTATTTTAACTACACATTTAAGTAAACACGAGAGTAGCTCCTCGGCATAACCAACCAAAAAATATGTTTTATGAATGTAACTGTAATTTGGCAGTTTGGCTAAGAATGATATGTTGATTGTATTGAATTTACGTTTGATTAAAATCTCTGATGCAAACATGCCATGAAAAGTACCATAGATAAATTTACGTATTAATAAGTCATCAGCTGATGTCTCGGCTTGACGTTTTCCCTCCAATAAATTTGCTTAAAAAATAAAAAAATTTAATTTTCTAAAAATTAAAAAAAATTAATATTTAAAGTTTTCTTACAAGTATTCCAAGAGTTCCAACTTTTAGTAACACCTATTTTTTCAGCAAATTGACTTTGCTCATAATTTAGTGATATAGAATTATCATTTGTTTTCTTAGGTCTTGTTGCACGTCTATACTTAACTAGTTTTGTATTTAGATTAAACGTATAATTTGTTCTTATTGAATTTGTGAATAAAATTGATGGTCTAAGAACATTTGGACACAAAGTATTAACTTTTAATAAAGTATTCATTTTTTTATATTAAATTTTTTAATTTTTCAAAAAATTTATTTTTTTTATTAAGTATACATAAATAATTATTTAAAGCTTTTTTTTTGCTTAAATGAAAATTTATGGTATTTCTAAAATTGTCTTGATGAATAAAATAAGTAAACTTGATTTTTAAGCAATCTTGAATTGAGATGAAATGAAAAACGAAGTTAAGTATCGCTTGGTTTCAGGGTTCCAAGACAAGTCGTAGTCGAGTTCGCAGCCATTTTTTAAAAAAAGTGCTCGGATAAGTGGCTCTGTCCATCGACCCAACGTCCGCCAGTTTTTCAAAATATTTTTTTTGCCAACAATTCGAGTAAGGCAAAATAAAAATTCTATGAATAATTCTTTTAAATTTCAGCTCAAATTTATTTTATAATTTTTTCATCAAAATTGAATTTTTTTCTAAAACTAAATAGTCTTTTGTTTTACCAAATTTGAAAAAAAAACTCTTGAATTCAATGACTTAACTTTAATAAAAAATTACAAAATTGACAAACAATTCGTGACTTGATTTAACTTAAACTTTAAAATAAATTTGACTTTTATCATCTTAAAAATATTGCCAAAAATAAAAATCAACAATTTTTGTATTTTAAATTTCAATTTTTCACGCTACCACTCGCTCAGCCTTTCTTGGTAGAAGAGTAAAACATATTGTGCTCGCTTCGCTCGCATTTTAATTTGACTAGTGCTCGCTCGGTTGATACCTCGCTCGCATTTATTAATCAAGTGCTCGTTCGGCAGAGCCTCACTCGCATCATTTTATTAAAACAAATTAGTACAACTCTTATAAATGAGTCCTTTAAATTTGTTGAACCTCTTTGTAAAAACCTTAAAAAAATAACAATGCTAACGTCTGTCTTTAATCAAAAATATGTTAATTTTATTTTAAGGCAATAATATTTTTATAACATTTTTTCATCGAAAAAATTAAATTTTGAAAATTTTAAATTTGAAAAAAAATGTCGAATCAATGTGATCTGTGCTATAAATCGTTTTCCAATTCAAATAACTTGATAACCCTATCAGATTGTGCGTTTACAATTTGTAACGAACATTTAGCCAATAAAGACCCGACATTCGAATGTCCAATTTGTCACGATCATACAATTAACAAAGAAGCTTGTTTGGCAATTAAGAAAAATCGACTCAATAGTAAACGACTTGATTATATTGAAAATTTAAATATAGCAAAAACAGATGTCATCAATTTTCAACAATTGAATCATGAGAGTCAAATCGACACTCAAATAGAACAAATTCACAGAACAATAAATTCAAAACGAGACGAAATAAAACAAATATTCAATGCCATGATCGATGACTATTCGAACAACTTAATCGAAAAAACAAATGAATACAAGTTGAAAATTCAACAAAGACTTGAACAGAACAAGAATTCATTTGATTTATCCAAATTTGCACCGTTTATAAATGAAAACCCAAACAAAAAAATGAAACCCGATGACGAAATTTCATTTTATGAAAATAAAATAAATAGTTTGAATTTATTAATTGATCAAATGAAGTCGAAAGTTTTAGACATGTCGTCGAGTATAGATCGAATCGGAAATTTAGAATTTAAAAATGAACGTTTTGAGGTAAATGTAGAGCGTTTATTCGGTCGTTTCGATTTAGATTCAATTCTACCGCCATTAGAAATTAAAAACCAACCGAATTCTCTACAACTTCAAAAATTCAAAAGTATTCCCATTGATTTACAAACAATATGGGCTGTGGATGAATTGAGTACTGGCGAATTAGTAGTGGCATGCGATGATGAAACAGTTAAATTAGTAAATTTTGATCAAGGCGAAGTGATGAAGACATTTCGTCTAATGGAGAGAAAATGGCTAAAATTTGGACCTAAAGGCTTGAAAGTTTTAAGTGATGATCAAATTATAAGTTGGGTTTCGGATGGTATAATTAATTTTTGGAATAGAGAGTCAGAGGACTCTGTTCACAGTCTCACAGTAACGCCAATTAAATGCATGGACTATTGCGAAAAAACACATAAATTCGTAATTGGCAATGACTATGAAGTAATTAGTATTTGGACTAAAGACAATGTTAAATTATGCGAGTTGGCTGATCATGAAGACTATGATGTCACATGTTTGAAATTGATGGATGAGAATAAATTAGTTAGTGGATCTAAAGATGGATCCATTTATGTTTGGAGTATAAATGAACAACTTGAAATGCAATTTTGTTTTCCCGATCATCAAGAGTCAATTTTATGTTTGGGAAAATTGAATGATAAACAATTTATAAGTGGTTCGGAGGATTGTACCATAAGAATTTGGGACATCGATTCGATTAGTTGTCTTTTTATAATTAAAGATTTGATTTTTCCAGTCGTTTCAATACAAGTTGTTGATGATTTGAGTTTTTTAACTTGTAATAAAGTTGATGTAATTGAGATGTGGAAAAAGAATGAATCCAAATCAATTGGGAGAATTAATGAAACATCGAAAATGCGATGTTTTAAATATTTAAAATGTGGTAAATTAATTTGCGGGTTAAAAAAAGGAAATTTATCTTTATGGAAATAAAAAATTAATCATAAAAATGCTTTTTATTTTTGATGCAATTTATATTTGAAAAAAAAAAATTCTTTTTTTCGACTAATCTAAATTGCTTTCAATTGTTTGCCAATTTTTTCGAATGCTGTTACACAACGATCAATATCATCGAATGTATGCGATGCTGAAATTTGTACTCTTATTCTAGCTTTGCCTTTGGGTACTACTGGAAAACTAAAGCCTATCACATAAATACCCTCATCTTTTTAAAATAAAAAAATTAAATCTTTGAATTTAAAAAAAAAATCGTAAAATAAAGTATGCTTTCATACTTAACATTAAATCGGCAAATTGTGATGCCAATTTAGCATCGCCTAACATGACTGGACTAATGGCGTGATCATCACCTGATATTGTAAATCCTAATGCTTTCATTTTATTTCGAAATCTCGCTGTATTTTCAGCTACTTTATTCGGAAGACTCGTGTCTTTTGTAATTAATTCTAGAGCCTTAGCAAAAAAAAAATTAGAAAAGATTTTATATTATTACTTAGCTGTTTTTTGCGTTTCTTTAACTCGAAATTACTAAAAGACTTTTTAAAATTAATAATTGCGACTTTTATTGTCGAAAATTTCAAGAGTACTCAAGCATTAAAACTTTAAAAATATTAGGAGAATTTTTTGGATACCTTAAGAATTAAAATTTTGGCATGGTAAATTTTGTTTTTGCTACATGCTGGAAGTTTAAATTGATATAAAAAAGAGGAATTTTTATTTTTAGGTTTTGAGTCGGTTAACGTTAACAAAAATTTTAACATGTTCTAAATTCGAAAAATTTTCTATATAATATGGTAATACAGCATTTAAATATATCAAACAATAATTAAACTACCGAACAAAGTTCTTACGGTGACTTAAACTTTTTTTGAAATCGTCTAAATTTTTTTGTTTGAAAAATCAAAAATTCCAACAATTTTGAAAAATTGTTGGTTTGAAATTTTTTGTTCCTTAAAAAAGTGATTAAAAGAAAAACACGACAAAAAAGTGAAAAAAAAAACATGTAAAATTACAAAATTTTAATCGAAATTTGATAATTTTTTTCTTAAGATTTAGCAAAAAAAATTATACAAAAGCTAAATTTTACATTCAACATTGAATTATTGGCGTAATTTCCCAACATTTTTCAGGTTTAAGGCGATTGTATGTCAAATTATTAGATTTGAAAAAACATGCAATGTTTGAAGTCTTTTGCGAAGAAAAAAGAATAAGTGTATCTCATTAATTTGGCAGTAATTTAATCGACCAAAACAAAGAAATATTAGGAAATTATGCCAATAATTCAATGTTGAATGTAAAATTTAGCTTTTGTATAATTTTTTTTGCTAAATTTTAAGAAAAAAATTGAACTCCTTGAAACTTCACATTCAAGCAGTTAGAAAAAAAAATACTTTTAAAAAATTTTTGGCTCAAATTATCAAATTTCGATTAAAATTGCATACTTTTACATGTTTTTTTTTTCACTTTTTTATTTTTTTCAAAGAGATATGGCAATCTAAAAATTCGCGAAAAAAAGATTGCCATTTTTTTGACCAAAATATTCTGAAAATCCAAGTTCTGACACCGTAACATTTTTCCTCGTAAAATGTTAAGGAATGTTACGGTTTTTTATTTTGAGGTTATAAATTCAAAAATGAACTGCCGAACTGCTCGAAACTTCCTGTTGCCGAAAAACACAAATCTACGTTTTATATATAGTTGTGTGGTCGCTTTACTCTGTTTGAAAGTATCTAGTGCTCGCTCAGCTAAGCTTCGCTCGCCTTTTGAATTATATTGTGCTCGCTTCGCTCGCATTTAAATTCAAACTTGAGCTCGCTCGGTTGAAACCTCGCTCGTTTTTTATTTAGCAAGTGCTCGTTCGGCTGAGCCTCACTCGCACAAAAAAAAATAAATTTTATTTAAAATTACTTTTGAAGCTCCAGCGACTACAGCTGGTGGTAGTGTATTTGAAAAAAGATATGGTCTTGACCTTTGTCTCAATAAAGTTATTATTTCTTTACAACCAGTCGTGTAACCTCCAGCAGCTCCACCTAAAGCTTTACCCAATGTTGAATTTATAATATGAATTCTTTCTTTTGGAATATTTAAATATTCTTCAGTACCTCGACCGGTTTTGCCAAAAAATCCAGTCGCGTGACACTCGTCAATAAATACTAAACATGAATATTTATCGGCCAAGTCGCAAATATCTTTTAAAGGTGCGACATTACCGTCCATTGAAAAAACACCGTCTGTCACAATCATTTTAAATCTTGACCCAGCATTAACAGCTTCTTGTAATTGAAGTTCTAAATCTCTCATGTCTTTGTGTTTGTATCTAAAACGTTTTGCTTTGGATAAACGAATACCGTCTATTATTGACGCGTGATTTAATTCATCTGAAATAATAGCGTCTTCAGCGCTTAATAAACATTCGAATATACCGGCGTTAGCGTCGAAACATGATGCATATAAAATTGCGTCTTCTCGATTGTGAAATTCTGATATTTGTTTCTCTAAATTTTTATGGATATCTTGTGTACCACAAATGAATCTGACGGAGCTTAAACCAGAACCATATTTTTCCAATGTCGATTTACTCGCTTCGATTACTTCTGGATGGCTCTTTAAAAATTTTAAATTTTTAACTTTTGAAGAAAAATTAGAAATTAAAAATTCAAATTTATTTTTAAAAGGCGCTTTAAAAAAAAATAAAAAATATAAATAAAGCTTTTAAATTACAGTATTTTTTGACTACTATGAAAAAAATAGTTTAAATATTATCATTTACAAGTAAAAGTAAATTAACAATTTAAAATTAGGAAGAATTAAATCGAGTTAAGACCAATAAGACCCGAACGCACATTTTAATTTATTTATTGAATTTTTATAAATTGTATAAGGTCTAAGCGGAATTTTTCTAAATTTGGTTTTAGGGTACACATTCTTAAATAAGAGTCTTATGAACAAAGTTCTCGAGATAAATAAAAATATTAATTCCTTAAATACTTGAGCTAGATTTACCGGCTTGAACTGTTGCATTTATATTGTATTTTAGAGTTTTTTGAAAAGTGATAAATGCGGAAATAATCCTCGAAATTCGTATATTTTCTGTAGCATCAATATTTTTTTAAATTCTATTTTTTTCGATTTTTTCAAGTTCAAATAACCGGCTTATTTTCAAAATTTCGCAAATAAAAGCCTCCTTTATCACTTTTCAAAATAAATTGTTTTTACGTGTTTAAACCGTAAGAATAAATTCAAAATTTCGAGTCTAAATGCCGCATGAAATAGCAAAACATTTCGGTAAAAAGAATTTTCAACTTCAAAAATATTGAATTTAAAAAAGAAATTTTTTAAAGGTACAAAAAAAGTATGAAAAGTTCGCTCAGCTAAGCTTCACTCTCCATAAAAATATATTGTGCTCGCTTCGCTCGCATTTAATTTGACTAGTGCTCGCTCGGTTGACACCTCGCTCGCATTAATAAAACCAAGTGCTCGTTCGACAGAGCCTCACTCGCATATGTAAAATTCTATTAAGAATCTTAAATAATCTTTTAAAAAAACTACTTACAGATAAACCCAAATAGTTATTGGCACAAAAATTTAATATTTCTTTTTGATTACCAGAGACTTTAATCTTAGGTCCTTGTTTAGTTGTTATGATTCGTTCGTTCTTAAATGTTCCAGCTTGACGAATCGATTCAATTTGAGAGTAAACATGATCTCTAAAGCTATTTATTGCACACGCTGATGAATAAGATTTTTTTAATTGAAAATTTAAATTTTTTAAGATTAGAATTTTTTGCATGGAATTCATTTTCAAGCTAATAATTTAGAATGAAAATATTTTTCAAATTTATATTTGAATGAAATATAGGGTGTGCTTTTTATTTAAGTATAGAAAACTTTAAAAATCTTAATACCTGAATAATTTATTTAGTTTTTTATTTTATTTAGCTAATGGAGTGTTGCCAAGGCTTGATTACATTTTTAATCCTACCTTGATATTTTTAGCTTAGCTTTTAATTTCGAATGTATCGATAATAAACTAATAATGGAATTTTATTATAATTTTGTGAAATTTTTCAGAAACGTCAGGTTAATCTAAATTAGCATTTATTTTTAAAATTAATGTCAAAATGGAATTTTAAGAGAGAATTTTGTTACATTTTGAAAATTAAAATGAGACATTTTGCTGTTTTCTTGTTAAAAAAAAAACAAAATTCTAACTCTAATGAATTTTGATACAAAAAATAAGATTAGTTATCTCTTTTGAAAAAATGACTCTTTCAAATTTTAAATTTAATTCTTCCATTAAAGCCTTGCAGCTTTTTGAATTGAAATTGTCGTGCCGATAACTAACATGGCTTTTAGAATAATTAGATAATTCAAATTTTATCTTAGGAATAATTGTGGATTCTTGATCGATTAGGATTTTTGACTTAATAAATCTTCGTTCAATTCTTAGAGAGCAATTTTTTTAATTCATTTAAAAAATTTATATAAAGATTCGGTAGTCTTTTTCAGACCCTCCAGTTACGGAGTTACGGAGGTGTAATTTTTAACTAAATTTACACTTATCAATTTTTTTTTTGCCAATGTATAAGATCTTTTATGACGCTTAGATAGACAAATATTATATTCCAATGAAGGGACGACCGATTAGCGAAATACGCTACTGAGAACAAGCATAATTAGTTTTGATACATCTTCATTGCAAAAAAAAACACTCAAGTATTTTTTTCAAAAAAATATTTTGAAAAATCGCTCTTTTCTAATGAATTTTCAAAGTTGTAGGTAAAATTGTTATAGATATAACAAAAGAATAAACCAGCTGTATCCTAATATTAATATTGATGTTAATATTTTATTAATTATTGTCAGTGTTTTTTATTAAAAGCATTTATACAAATGTAATAAGCAACTATGTTAACTTTTTGACCGGTACAAATTCAAATAGTGCCTGGTACAGTTATCAATTGATCCCTCTGATGTCTTAAAGTGCTTTTGTGACATGGGACAACTTCGGAACTCAGACTTGTGTTATGGGTGCAACTATCGAGTGATTACGGTAATAAAAATATCAAGAAAACTACGAATTCTGGAGAAAAAAAAACCGAATAGTTTTATAGAAAGCTCGTGAAATTTTTTATTAGAAAAATGACATATGTTATTTTTTTTCTGAGCTCTGAGTTTTCTAAGTTCTAAGTTTGCTAACTCAGAACGGAGAAAATTTGGTGAATTTTATTTTTTAGCTGTTATTTAAATTAATATATTTTTTTGAACCTTTATAAGATATTGATTACTTTAGCTGTCATTATTTTTGATCCTACAAAACCCCTACTATTGAATTTTATTTTTCTAAAATATTTTCTACTTGCGAAATGCTCTCAAGAAATTAACTAAAATTAAGGACCTTTTATTTCGAGGAAATTAATAAAAACAAGAACATTTTTTTTTATTATTTTCAAAACTAAAAATAAATCATAAGATTTTGTTTATTATTTCATAGCCAAACCACTCAATAACATATTAGCATTTTCACTAATATAAGCAACATTTGGCGATTGTGATAAAGTATTGGCTATATCTTCAGCAGTCTCAATACGACGCAATTCAATCAAAGCTTAAGATAAAAAAAAAATTTAATATTTTTTAATAATTGAAAAATTTTTTTTTTGGTTATTACCATCTCCAGCATCTTGTAAAGCTTTAGCGATTAATTCAGCTGCTTTGGAATCACCTTCAGCTGTAATAATGGCTGCTTGTTTACTTTGCTCGGCTTTTTCGACTAAAAATCTAGCTTTCTCAGCCTCTTGTTGTGCTACTTGTTTAGCCTCGACGGCATTTGTAAACTCTTGACCAAAAGTTAAATGAGTAATTGAGATATCGTCTAAAATAAGACCGAATTGACCAGCTCTCTCAGTCAACATTTTACTAATTTCATGTGAGACCATAGTTCTCTGAGTAATTAATTCACTAGCGTCGAATTGGGCAACTACGGCTTTTAATACTTCGTTTATAATTGATGGTAGAACTCTTTCTTCATAATCCAAACCCAAATTTGAAAATATTTTAGGTAAAAATTCAGCTTTTGGTCTGTATAAAGTACGTAATGAAATATTTACAGTTTGTAAATCTTTACTACCAGTAGAGACAGCTACTGAGCGAGGACGAGTACGAATGTCAAAAATAATTGGTCTGTGTAACCATGGGATCATAAAGTGAGTACCCTCGCCAATTACGTCTTGTTTAACACCTTGAAATCTATCAAAAATAACAGCACGGTGTCCACCATCGACATTGTATAACATTGAATTGGCAGCACCACCGACTAGAGCAATACCGACACCGAGTCTTGTTAAGGCATTCATTAATTTAGACATTTTTTTTCTTCTTTGATTCGGTAATTTTATCTTAAAAAAAAATAAAAAAATTTTTTATAAGTAAATAAATTTATTAAGGAAAAATTGCAAGAGCACACGCGCTGTTTTAATATTTCATCATTTGAAAAAAAAAACATAAAATAAAATTTGAAATATTAAAAAAATAAAACAAATTTGAATGAATATATATTTATTTGAAAGAAAGAAAAGCTTTTATTGCAAGTTATTTTTTTGTTCAAATGTAAAGACTTAGTTTAGTCTCAAAGAATTAAGATTCATTTATGAAATAATATTATTCACAAAGTTTATAAGTTTTTTAAGATTTTTTTGATGAAAAATTAATGAAATAGATCAAAATAAGAGTAAATTTATTTGTTCGTTTTTATCATTTTGGAAATAAAAGCTTGACATTAAACACGTATTTTTAGGACGATCATTAACTGTATTTTTTTATGATGAACAAAATTTGTTTTACTGATTAAGTCAGATTTTTTATTATTTAAAATTTGATAAATTACACAATTTTTCTTTCAACCAATTGAAGAACTCTTAAGATTATTTAATTATAATTGATTTAAACCCGAAACACTGGGCTAATAGTTCAGAGTCATCAAATTTTACCAAATTAAAGCAGTGGGTGTTTTCTAATATTAGTTGAAATTCCTACTGAATTTCTAGTTTCTCCAAAAAAAGGCCTAAAAAGACAAAAGTTTGGTCAAATTTCAATTTTGCTATTTTTTCCTCAAAAAAATTAACCAATCCTCTTTTCTTTTATTTTCATGAAAAAGTTTAAAATGTAAAAAAAATAAAAAACCACTTTTATCTAAATTTTAATTTTTCATTTTTGGCATTGTGAATTTTTGCACAAAAAAACAGTACAAAAATAATCAAACTTGGATAAAAAATTTTAAAAAAATCTCTGCACTGAAAAAAATTTGCAACTAAGTGCAACTTCATTAGTTGCAGCCTGTAAGATAGTCTGCAAAATATCTGCATTCTGCAAAAATAAAATGAAATTAAAAAATTTTAAATCAATTACTTAAATCAATTCAAGGGAGCAAAAGGATTTAAGATCCAAAAAATCCAAAAAGTCGTTTTTCAAATTCAAAAATAAACTAAATTAAAAAAATCTTCTTTTAAAAATTCAAGTTTATTATAATAAATATTTTCTAAAATAAAATTAGTTGGTCAAAAGTCAAAATCATAAAATCAAAGTTAAGTAAACATTTTACTTTGATTCAATTTTAATAGCCAACTTCAAAAATTGTTCAAATCTAATTATTTTAAAAAACAATTTGAATTCATAGCAACACGAAGTGATAAATTTATTTTCACTTTACTTAAATTCGAAAATCAAAATATCATAAAATGCGAGGTATATTCAATTATATCGGACCTTTACTTTTGGATAGTTGGACAACTAGTTTCACATCGAAATAAAGAAGATCATCAAGAAATTTTCGCTTTTACGTTGTTCAAAGATGCAGAATTAAAGCTAAAGAAATATTTTATGGAAGGAAGTCAACCAGCAATGGATCTATTTAAAAATGCCAGGGTTTTCGATCCACAACAAATTACATATTTATCTAAAAATTTAGATGAATATAATTTTCCAGATTTAATTCGGTTAGAAATAATAGATGAATGGAAAGTATATATTGAAATTTGTTCTGAATTATCAATGCAATCTATAAATGATTTTGATGTTGAAAAACGGTGGTTAAAACAAAAATAATTACCAAAACTGATTACTATTGCAAGGTGGTATATTAAAATTCTAGCAAGCTCATGCGATTCTGAACGAGCTTTTTCAAAAAAACAAATTGTGCTTGATGAAAAACACCAAAATATGACCGAATAAACGATTAAAATTAATAATTTTTTCTTTTTTAATTATGCTGAAGACTCAGGTGTTCTGACGGAAAATGAAGATGAAACAACTATTGAAGATGACATTATATCTTTAAAAATGACTTAGATTTAGAAAACTAATAATTTTTTTTATTAAGAAAGGTTTTTTTTATCCTAAAAAACATTAAATTTTCATTAAAATGTAAAAAAGTTGCGACAAATTCTAAGGAATGGCCTTTTTAAACTATTTTCGATTAAAATTTTTCTGCATTTTCTCGCATTTTTTTTGCATTTTTCTACATTTTTTCGAATTTTTTTGAATTTTAACGCATTTTTATCGCATTTATTTTGCATTTTTTGCCCTAAAAAGGTCGCATTTTTGCAGCAATTTTTCACCAAAAGAAAATGCATTTTTGGTTGTCTTTGTCTATCATTAACCAAAAGATTTATCATGAAATTATTATAACTTTTTTTATAAATAAGACTTTTATTTATAAGAAAAGTTTTTCGTAGCTTATCAAAACATTAACCTAAAAACTTTTTTCCAAATATACGCTTAATTACAAAAAAAAGGAAGTATTATAAACGGTATAACGTAATTTATTACTGAAGGAAACTATTACTGAGTAAAATATTACTGTAGAAAATATTACTGTTCTTATTTATCACTGAAAAATAAAAAGGAATTTATTACTGAATGAATATTTTACTGAAAAATAAAAAGGAATCTATTACTGGACGAATCTTTTCCTGGAAGTTTTAAAATAAAAAACAAAGAAACTTTTACTGACTGAATTTATTACGGAAATTATTTATTTTAAACAAATAAAACACTAAAGAACAATTTTTAAAAACACTATTTTAGAAAAAAAACAAAAAGAATTACAAATAAAAAGTTTTAGACTACAAGTGAGTCAAATGCCTTTCTCTGTAACGAATATGAACATATCCTTCTTCTACACGAATTAGTTTTTTTATTCTCATATTTGCATTATCATTAATTAGTGCTACTCTTGATACCACTTGAGCTACTCTCGATACCCTCTCCGACTTAACCTGTCCTGAGTATTAGAACATGAATATCTAATAGATTGGTCTTAAACCAATAAAGATAATTTTCATGCATGGCAATATGGTGCGAACCTCTTTAGGAATTTTATGATCACCGCAGAAATTACTGTCAATAAAATAAAGATTATTTGAAATTTTAATTTTAAAATAATTTTAAAATTTAATCAGTTAACGAAAGCTTTAATAATGAAAAAAAGGAACTAATTACCTTAAATCTTTGAAAAGCAGTTTCCTTAAATTTTATTTTGATCAAATATTAACTAATCTCCCAGTTTTTTGTCAAAAAAGTGTTTTCACTATATGAAAAATGTGTCCAAAGTGTTTTATAATTTATTCAGTAATTTATTCTTCAGTGATAATTTCCTTAATTTCAATTCAGTGATAGATTCTTTCAGTAATTTACTCTTAATTTTTTTCCAGTAATAGTTTCTTTCAGTAATTTAAATTTTATTTTCAAAACAGTAATAGTTTGATTCAGTAAATTATTCCGCAGTAATTTTTTTTCGGTAATAGATTCCATTCAGTAATAGATTATATTGAATCTTATAAACCACTGAAAATAAATGTATTTTTTTGATAAATGAGACTGAAAAGAATAAAAATATAAAGTATAAAATTTAAAAAAAAATAAGATAAATAATTTGAAAGATATTGCTCTTTTTTAAATTACTTTTTAAAAAATTTTTAATGCCTTAAAATGAGATAAAGCAAGAAGATTAAATTTTATTTAAAAATTATCAAAAAAATTTTATCTTTAAGGTTTTTTCCCCGTATGTTGCTTAATTTTTTTGAGATTATAAATAAAAAATCTAAAAAAAATTTCAACATTCAAAATTTTCATTTTGTAATTGAGAAATTTTAAAGTTCTTAATATTTTTTTAAAAAGAAACTTCGACTTTTTTATTATTGATTTCTAAATTGAAAATTTCAAAAATTTGTTTTTTTTTAAAGAAACATCGCAAAGTTTTCTAACCTAATTATTAATTATTCGTTTATTTCTTATTTGAGGAATTTTTAAGTTAATTTATACTGTTTATCTTTAAATCAACATTTTAAAAAAGGAGAAAAGAATAAAAATATTTTGAAAATCATTTTTTTCTTGGTAGGAACATTTTATAAAAAGCCTAAATTCTCGAAAAAATTTGCTTAAGTCTAAAAATAACTTACATTTTTTTATTTTTAAAGTTTTATTTTTTTCTGAAAAATTAAGCCGTTATTAACGTAAATTATTGCCCAAATAAAAGCTTTTTTTTTACCAAAAATTAGGTTTTTTGATTACCTTTTTTACGTAAAATGTTGTAAGTTCATGGTATAATAACAGAACTGTAATAAACCTAAATATTTTTATAACGGGAGTTATAAGTGCATTTTTAAAGAAGTCTGGTGAACTTAAGTTTTTTTCATTTCGCTCGATTCGTTCAATTCTAAAATTTCAAATTTTTATTCAGTTAAAAAATTAAAATTTTTTAGATTCATTTATCCGATTGTTTTTAAGTGAAATTCTTTTGTTTTGATGTTTTAAATTCGGCGAATCGAGCGAATTGATCATAAACTTGAGTTAATCGTCAACTCTTATTTTTTAATATTATTTATTTTTTAGCTTTTAAGAATGAATGCGAGCTTAAATTACAGACAAAATGGAAACAAAATATATCAGAGCCTAAATAACAATCTTCCGGTCCAAATTTTTCATTCACGTTTAAATGAGGCTCAAAATTTTTATAATTTAGCTTTACAAGAGGCTCAAAATAATGTTGATAAAAGTAGTGCATTGAAAAATTTATTCGTGATATATCGGCGTTTTCAAGAGTTTTATTCTACTCGTGAATTTAATAGCGAAAAACATTGTTTTTATATTGAAATGGCTCAAAAATATGCTTTTTTGGCTTCAAAACATGGTGAAAATGTTCAAAGTAGTGAATGGATGGCTAAAATAAAATTAGATGCTACTACATTATTTAAAAATTCCTATCAACACCTATTAAATACTTTTTACAAAGAAAGAGTTCATTTTTTATTAAAATTGAAAACATGTTCAATTGACGAAGTTTGTGCTTTAATAAATTTTCGTATTTGTCAATGTTACTTTAGAATCGCAGATGACTTAATGAACTCTAATTTAATACAAAAAGCTTTGGCAACTAACAATGAATGTGATTTTTATTATGAAGAGTCTTTAAAATATTTTAAAGAGAATGATCAAATGATACAAATGATCAAAGAGCTCAAAGAAGACTATATTTTACAAAGATTTACACTTGAAGGTCTAATATCTAAGAATATTGCACAAAGTTTGCTTGATAATTGCATCAATAAATATGAACATTTGAATATTGAGCTAATTTGGGAAATAATTGATTGGTATAAAGATGCATCTTCCAAGCTCAAAGGAAACGATGTTGAATGTGAAGCTGAAATAGCAAGTGGTATAGGCTTTGTTTATGACGAAGTTCTCAAAATTAAAGATAAAGCGAAAAATTACTACAAATTATGTTGGCATCTAGCAGATAGTTTAAGACCTAAAGTTCTTACTCACTTTAAATGGTATAAACGCTGCGCTAATGCTATTGAGCGTTATCAACAAGAAATACTCGAAGAAGAACGAAATTCAATTGAAGCTGAAAAAGCCAAAGTTTATGAAAAAATAAAGGATAATATACAGAAGCTAAGAAAAAACGCAAATGATGGTTATTATAAATTTTTGCCATTTATTTATAGCTTTTATCCGCCTAAAAATTCAAAACATACTTTTTCTAATAATTTAACATCAGCTAATATTAAAAAGTCAATTCAAACTGCAATTTATCATTATCATCCAGATAAGAATTCCAAGAAAGAATTTGGTAATGATTGGTATTTTATTGCAGATGAGATAACCAAAATTTTAACCAATTATTATGAAAAACTAAAGAATGAAGATTAAGCAGAAATGTATATAGAACTTTTTTAATGTAAGACCAAATAACCATATCATTTAAATTAATAAAAGAAAAAAACTTTTTAAATGCTCATTCAATAACTTTAAAAAAAACATTTTTGACTATTTATTTTTTTAATTTAAGTTGAATATTGTAAAATTTGTCTAATTAGATTAGTTTGTAGGATGCTAAAAGATTCCCTAGATTCATTGATTAGATCATCAGTGAAAAGTTCAAGTTTCAAGGTTAATCAACAGCCTAGTGCTTTTATCTATTGCTAGACTGATAAACACTCCATTTATTCAAAATAAAATAATTGTTTTTTAGAAATTACTAATAATTGTTTTGATTGAAAGTGGAACAGAATCATCAAAAAATATTTTATTAATTTTTTATTCGTTCTGAACGTCTTTTTGATGATTCTGTTCCACTTTCAATCAAGCTTTTTGGTGGTAAAGTACCAAAAAATATTACAAAGTTACGAACAAACCTGGTTTATAGGTAATTTTGATTCGTAGATTACGATTACGGCATAATCTTGTTTAGTTTGTGGACTCTTTCGTGAGATCTCGAAAATGGCCTAATTTTAGCCTTAATTTAAAGGCTTATTTAATTCGAAACTTAAACCGTAAATGCAAGTGTATGAACCTAGAATGCGGTCAGAATAGCCGCTTTTTCTCATTTTAGCTGGGGCTAACTTTAAAAAGTCTTAATTCTTATTTTTTATTATTTTGATAAGTAAATATTTGAATATTCAAATATTAAAGAAAAAAAAATTACATATATAGATAAAAAAATGTAATTTTTGGATTATGTAGAGAAAAAAATTCATTTTTCTCTTCAAAAATCATTTGTTTTTTTTTCTGATTT
This sequence comes from Brachionus calyciflorus, assembly GCA_002922825.1. NCBI lineage: Eukaryota > Metazoa > Rotifera > Eurotatoria > Ploima > Brachionidae > Brachionus > Brachionus calyciflorus. The sequence continues at coordinate 288,539 of NTPY01000511.1, forward strand.
TTTTCGCTAAATTAATTTTACCATTTACTTAAAACTGATCAAAAATATGCCTTTATTATTTTTCTTTGAAGAAAATGAATTAAATAATTGCGGTCATTTTGACCACTGTTGGTGCTTCTAGTGTTTAAGGAAACTGTGATAATTCATCACTATTGAGACCTTAAAAAGGCACATTATGCATCAAAAATTTAACACAAAATTATGGAAACCTTAATTAGCTAATTTTTTCTCTGGTGATAGTTTTAGTCATAGAGATGGGGGAGGTCACACGCCCATACCAACAATCTCGACCTTTTCGTCACACCGTTTTATAAATCCTGACTACGCCACTGATCGTGAGGACGAGTCAAAAAAAGAGTTCCCAAAATATCTCTTGGTGTAATTTGAGTAAAACACATACCTAAACCAGCTTGTTGCCGTCGAAACGCAACTTTTTTTTACTTTAATTTTATATTCACTTCTTCAAATTCGGAGGTTATCATTTTATTTTCTTTATCATTTAAGAATTTTTTAATCAAAATTTACATACAATATGCAAGAATTTGCAATTAATTCAGCATGAAAATATCAAAATGTACCTACGAAACCTAGAGTAGTTCTTGTTCAAATGTAACGTCAATCATCAACCTTAATTTTTGACCTTAACCGTTACTCATCTTAATTCGCCTTAATTTTCAATTTTAAGATGTTTGAGCTATGATTCCATTTTTAGAAAGATCACTATAAGAAAACTTTCGAAAAGGAGATTAATTTAAAAAATAGTTTTCTATTGGGCTTTTTCTACCAAGAATTTACACAGAGTTGGTCAAAAGTCAAAAAGTCACAAAAGTCAAGTCAAAGTTTAACTTTTACTTTCAAAAATAAATTTTGGTAAGTAAAAGTCTGACTTAGACTTTAAAAAATGCTTTCAACCAAATTCAAGTCTGACTTTGACTTCACGGTATTAGGTTTCTAAAATTCAAGTCTGACCTTTTCTTCGATAAAAAATTTTCTAGAAGTCAAAGTCAGACTTTAACTTAAGTTCTTCTATTATTTAGACTAATTTTCGAGTTTAATTCGAAAAAATTTTTTTTTAAATTTAATTTTTCAAATAAAATAAGACCTAATCTAGCATTATTAAATGTTTAAAATTTTATTTTTAAAGCAAAATCACTAAAAAAAAAAAAATTTAAAATTCAAAAATAAAACTTAAAAGTCAGGTTCAGACTTGACTTTGAAAAATATCTTAGCCAAAGTTAAGTAACGACTTGACTTCATTTTAATTTTAATTTTCAAACTAGACTTTAAATTTTTTTTTCTAAAGTAAAGTCATTACTTTACTTTACTTTAGAATTTAATTGAAAGCCAAGTAACGACTTGACTTTGGAAAAAAAATTTTGAAGTCAAATCAAAACTTTACTTTATTATTAAAAAAGAATCTAAGTAAAGTGTTTACTTTACTTTGACTTTTGACCAACTCTGAATTTACATCCATATTTGTGTAGTTTTTTTTTACAAGTATCCCTAAATAATCACCTGACTGAATAAAAAAATTGGCGCTAACCTAATTCGTAGCTCATGTTTGAGCTAATAAATTGGGTTTTTTAGGTGTAAAAAAATGATGTAATAAAAATAAAACACCTGAATAATACACCAAAAATTTTTAGATTTCTTCTAAAATGATTATTTGACTTTAAATACACTTATATTTATGAGTAAGAAATTGGTATTCTATTGATTATTGATTACACCATTTTTGTTGCACTTAAAACACACAATATTTTGCTTTATTGGCGCACCTAAAATTTAGGTGTAGATGCTGTTGAGAATAATCGAAATTGTAATTTTAAAGGAACAAAAATATTAAAGAAAAAATTTTTTTTTTTTTGGCAAATGCGAAGAATTTAGAATGCACTTATTCAAAACCTTTTACAACTATTAGCCTCAGTCAATTTTAAATTCAATCTAATTTTCTTGTATGATTTATTTGATAAAAATGATAAAAGAAAAACTTAACTTTTAATCTAAGCTCTTAAAATAGTCTTCACTTTTATTTATTTATTCACATGGTATTTACTATACAAAGCGAATAAATTTTTAAAAAAAAATTAAAATTAATTCAAAAATAAAAAAATATTATTTATATTAAAAACCAAATTTAGGTTTAAAGAGAAAATAAAAAAGTAAATTATAAAAAATGACTATGGAAACTGAAGAAACAGTTCATATTTCACCGCAAAAACGTGAAATTTCCGACTGGGATTTAAAAGATAAATACTTGAGATTGAAAAAAAAGTCCATACGTAAATTAATAACTCTACCACCCAAGTATCTTGGCAACTTAAATAAAGGCATTGAAGAAACTATTTTTAAGGCTAATGAAGAAATTTTCAATGAGTAATTTAACCTTGAATTAACTAAGATTAAAATAAAAATTTAACTATTTTTTTATTTAAGATTTGGCGGTGTGCCGATAGCAATGGGTAAAAAGACTTTATTACAAAATGTCGGCACTAGTATTGATGATCATCCATTTATTCAATTTTTCGTCGATTTAGAATGTGTTGTATTTGTTCCCAAAGTCGATAAAAAAGTTAAGGCTGTCGTCAATAAAATTGGTGAAACTTATATAAATTGTTTAATATGTGATCGAATTAATGCCACTATATTCAAACGAATTCAAGGAAATAATATTAAAAAGTCTCAGAGTAATGCGGATGTATCTGCAGCGGATAGTGAAAATGCTGAGAAAAATTTAGATGGTCTAAGTATTGGTGATAATATTTTGATTCGTATTAAAAGTATTAAATACGAGCCAAATAATATTTTTATTACGGCTAACTTTGAAAAATCTCTTTAATAAAAAAATTTTAAAAAAAATATTTTTTTTTGTTTAAAAAATTTTAAGCATATATTTTTTTTTAAATTAGTGTCGCTAAGCTCATGTTTTGGGAGATCGTAATTTTCAACAATCAATTACGATCTCTCAAACACCCTATCCACCAGCTTATATCATATCAAATCCTTTTTTAAACACATTAAAAAAAATGATTTGAAAGCTATAAATAAAAAGAGTTGGCTCTTTAAAAATTCAGCGTGCAAGTAATTGCGTAATTAATTTTTTTGAGCAAAAATGAAAATTGAAAAATGAACAAAAATTTTAATTTGCCGTTTTATTCTCACAATCTTGTCGCATTTTTAACTCAGCTTTAGCCGAATTTCGATATTTTGAATTCCCCGTCAGCCAAACAAAACATTTTTTCTTTAAATTTTTGTTCTTCTAAAATTAAAATTTCGATTATTCGGAATAAAATAACTACTCAGAAAAAAGAACTTTAATATCTCTATAAATGCTAAATTAATTATTTTTTCCCTAAAAAGCTCTGAATTTTGCCAAGTTTCAAAGTAATTCAGAATTTTTCAATTTCGGCCAAAATTATTTAGAAATGAAATTTACAAGTATTTATTATTTTTTAGGGATAAATCAAGACCGTTAAATTCGAATTTTTAAATATTTTTAAAGCAGGACTTGACCTTAGCCCTCCGAAGCTCCAGGAAAATAATTGATTAGAGATGTCTTTTGATTTCTATTACATCCATTAGTTACCTTTTTTAAATGGGGGGCTGTGAAGTTAATGTCAATTCGCTCATTTCAATTCGCAATTTTTTCTATAACTTTTTTTCGAAAAATTAAAAAATAGTTCTGCAAAATGTTACAAGATGTAGCAAATTTGCTACATTCCCATTATTAATCTGCAAAATGTGTGCACCCAAAATGCAGAAAAAAATTATTAAAAACTAAGTATATGTATTTGCACATATTTTGCAGAGATTTAGCACAGTAAGAAAATTTATGTAGCAAATTTGCTAGATACCCGGGAAAAAAAAACGTGAAAAAGTTTGCGTTTAAACGCGTCTTCAAATAAAACGCCTAGAAACAAAACGTTTATTTCCGTTTTTTTAAACATTTTCGGTCTTAATTTTTAGGAGTAAAAAACGGATAAAAACATTAAAAAAAAAACGCGTTTAAACACTTGTTATATAAAAATAAGAAAGTTTATAAATATTTGCTATTTTTACTCTGAATGTTTTTGCTACAATGATTAAAGGAGTTTAATTACTTAAGCCATTTAAAATAAATTTTAATAAACTATTTAAAAAAAAATATATATTTTAATTCTTAAGTAGTTTCAACCTTTCAAGATGCCAAAAAAATCATTAAATTTTTTTAAGTCTTTGAATATAATATAATCTTTGAATAAGAAAAAACTTAGTGTAAATAAGAATAAATAGCTCCACCTTTTTAATAAAAAGATTAATTTTTAAAATATTTAATTTGTATAACAATTTTCAAATATAATCAAAATTATTCTTGTATACACATATCTTTTTTATCCTATTTAAACTTTTAATTAATTTATTAATTTTTAGTCCATTAACGGTTAGTTTTTTTGGTCAAGTATTATTTTTCATTTTTTATTTTCTTATAATAATATATTTAATTTTATTCTTTATCAAAAATAAACATCTAGCAATAAATCGTCAAAAAAAGTCTTTTTATTAACCGAAGGATCAAAATTAACGGATTCTCGAGCTGTTTTAAGTAACTTTAATTTTTTGACGAAGTTTATTTTTAAAAGTAGGAAATCAAGCCTGATACTTGATTGCAAATTAAAAAATAAATAAAAAAATTAACTTTTAGAATTTTAAAATAAACTCTTTATTTTTAAATTTAGTACTTTTCAGCCGAAATACACTACAATACAAAAGAAATGGTCTTAACAAATCAGATGGGCATATTGAATATTACAAAAGTTACAAATCTTTCATCTTATAAAAACTCATAATTTCTTTTGATAATACCGTTTCAAATTTCTTTTAAGATGCAATTCGGTCAAATTTTACAAAAAATTTTTATTTTTGAATTTGTAGGACTCAGTTTTTTATGGAAGAGGTTTAAAAATTTTTGAATATTTTATTTTAAAATTTTGTTAAAATTTTATTTTTAATCTTGCATGCCAATCACTTGTATCAATATTTTATTTTGGATTTTTTTCAAGATTTTAATTTGTTAACATTTTAATTGTGTTTTTTTTAAAAAGCTTTCAGCTCTGAAAGATAAAGAAGCAAAATTATTAATATACAACTTTTATTCAAGCACAGAGTATCTGATCAAATTAAAATCGATTATAAAAAAACTAAATTTCACTGATAATTTTCAAACTTACATTTGTAAAAAAATTTAAGTTTGGACTTACTAAAAATGACAAAAACAACTTATTATATTTAAAGTTTAGAGTTGTTTTTTAAGGATGACCAAAAAATAATGGTCTAAACGATTTAAAAAATTGTCAAGTTAAAAATTATCAGTGTTGAAAACTTTTAGATTTATTTCAGAATGTAAACAACTATTTTATTTATTATTCGATTTTAATTTTGATGAGATATTTTGTACTTGCATCGAAGGTATATATTTATTATGGTTCTGCTTTATCAAGCAAGAAAAAAAGTCATTTGATTTTTGAAATTGAAAAACTTTTGTTATTTTTTTTTTGAAATTCATTTTTAAATAAAGTTTTTAAAATCAAAAAAAATCTCGTTTTGAATTAAATTTAGCCTCAGCATAAAAAAAGGAATAAGGATTAAATTTCTTTTTCTATACCAAAAAATAGTGTTTAAACGCGTCTCTTCTTCACGTTTAAACGCCTTAAAACGCGTTTAGTTGGTAACGTTTTTTAACGCCCTTAAACGGATAAAAACGCGTTATTTTATGCGTTTAAACGCGTATTATATCACGTTTAGACGCGTTCAAAAACGCGTCTATTTTTTCCCGGGTATTGTAACATTTTGCAGAACTGATTTTTAATGTTTGGAAAAAAAGTTAAAGAAAAAATAGCGAATTGAAATGAGCGAATTGAGATGAAATTCACAGCCCCTTTAAATGGTTAAGGTAACCAAAAAAATTTTTTTTCAAAACTTTTACAAGAATTTTATTTTTTGTAATCGAAAATTGTAAATAAATTCACAATGCCAAAAAATTACCGTATTTCCTCATATAAACGTAACCAAAAATAGAAGAAAGTTGCGGCTTTTATTTTTTCTTAGTGACAAAAACAAATTTTTGAGTGACAAAATAATTTTTGATTGGTAACAAAAACCAATATTTGGGTGACAAATTAATTTTTTTCTGGTCGTCTATCAAGTTTTTTTTTGGGATTTTATTTTACAGTTTGATCCGAATTTTAAAGTTGAATATCAATTTAAAATGAAAAATCCAAAAGGATAAGACTGATAAAAAAATCTGCAATTTTTTTCAAAAGAAGTATGAAAGACATGAACAAAAAATAGCAGTTTCTTCCCGTCGAAATATTTTTTGATCTAAAAATAACGAGTTTTCAATAAAGATTGTCGCTTTTATATATTCTGTAAATCCGAATCTTTGGGATTTTTTTACGTTTGTAGAAAGGACCTTTATGTTCACAAATAAGTAAAGATTGACTCCCTCCTATGTATCACCTTTTATTACTTTGACCCCTAATTTAAACGCATAAAATTTCAAAAGATTCAGATTTACAGAATATTTTTTATTTAAGGGACAACCGTTATTGAACACCCGTTACATTAGCAAAAATTTGAAATGGTCAAAATAGTATAGAATCGCATGCTGCATTCTGGCAAAAAATAATCAAATAAACCCTTAAATAAATTGACCCATAAAGACATTAATAAAGACTTCAAATCGAAATAATGGTCAGCAACTGAGATATGGTCCCTCTCGCATCAATTTTTCTTTTTTTGAAAGATAACCTTTGTTGTATTTTTCATTTAAAATTGTCAGGACAAAAATAAAATATCACAATTATAATTTTATAGTCACATAAAAAATTATTTAGTCACAGAATAAATAATTTCAAACAAAAATCATGAAAATTTTAGCATTTTAAAAAAGTGTTAAAACTTTAAACATTGCATTCATAAAAGACACATTTTTTTAATTTTATATAAAAAAATTTAAAAGTTTTCTTCTTTGCATCTTAAAGATATTTTAATTTGAATTTACACATTAAAAATTAAATATTTTTTTTATCATCTTTGAGTCATTTTATTTAAGGTTCTCTGAAAGATTAGATCAGAAAACTTTGTTTTACTCAGAAAAAGCGATGAGTTCGAAATTTTCGCATTGAAGAACGCAAAAGGCTCGCAATGATTAGAGGAAGCTTGAGAACACAAGTGTGAGTGGTTTTTTGATTCAAATGTTTAAGAAAGTAAACATTAATTAAACGAATGCTTTTAATTATTTAGCAACATATAATATGTAATGGACGAGGGTTTAGCCTGTCAATTAGATTTTGTTACTGGCTTATGTAATGGAAAAGGAAAATGAAAAAGAGAGAGAAACTTTAAAATAAATCAATAACTTTTATTTTCAAAATTTTAGTGTTTATATCAAATGGGCACTTGTGATTCTTTTAAAGATATTAAAAATAAAAAAAAAAACAAAAACACCTTTTATTATTAATTCAAAATCATCTTATTCAATTTTGTTATAAAATATTTTTATTTAAATTATTCTCATATTGAAAATATTTACAAATTTTAAAAAATTGAATGCCAGATTTAAACACATTTCGAATTCGAAAGATTGAAGACGTGGAAAAATTCAAGATACTGAATAAGATAAGAATTTTTTTATCTCGCATCATTGAGTTCAAATGTTCTATAAAAAGAGTTAAAATTTCTTCCGATTTTATTATTCAATTGTCAAGAGATGAAAAATAAAATTTTTATTTTGACCATTTGTTTATTACTGACTGGTTGTTTTGAAAGCCAGAGTCTATCTGAAGTTAATTCAAAATATGGATGTGGTGTAATGGATGAAAATAACTTATGGCCATGGTTGGGAAAAATTATTTTCTCGAATTACAGCTCATTTTTTCCGGCGACAATTATTTCAGAATACTATGTTTTGACAACTAGTGAAAACAGATACGATCGGCCTCAACCCGATTTTTTATCAGGTTTCTTTCAACCTCAAATTGGTTCCTTAAAAACTATTCAACGACAAATAAGACATCCGACAGCTCAACTCACTTTACTTGAACTAGCTTATCCGATTCAATTCTCAAATAAAGTTCGACCAATTTGTCTTCCAGGAAGAAAGGAAATATTTTCTATATTTAATCAACAGACTTTTGTTGTTTCATTGTAATTTTTTTATTCTTACAAACGGAAACAAATCTTAATTTTTTATTATCTCTTTTAGTCATAAATCAAAAAACGAATTTATGTCGACGCTTCTAAGGACTCTTCCAAAATGCGAAATTGCAGATCCGAATGTTTATTGTTCGATGAGATCAAATAATCGAAATTGTCACCTTGTAGGAAGTGGAGTAATGAGCCGAGTAAATAACAAATGGTTTTTGAATGGAATTACAACATACCAAGAGAATATCGAGCCATGTAATCCGGATTTACCAGTTTACAATTTGAATATGTATAAATTTTTGAGCTGGATTAAAAATAAAATGGTAAAAACAATTCAAAAGTTTTCACTTCAAAAATACAACTCTGATAAAAGTTGTGGAATTTCTACATATTGAGCGAAATAAATAGAACAGAGGAAAATTTTATAAGGTTGCAATATTTTTATTTTTTATTCTTTTGCTTAAAAAAGATATACACATGCTTGAATTGACCAATCAGAAAAATGTTGCATTTTCAAAAAATTTTCC
>NTPY01000511.1:312957-333156 GCA_002922825.1 Brachionus calyciflorus
TGAGCACGACTAAATGAATATTTCATCTTATTTTTAAATTGACACTTTTTTAAATAAATTTTTTTTTATCAAATTAGAATTAAATTTTTAGAAAAAGTTAATAAAAAAATGGGTAAAAGCGACTATGTGCTTTTTTTTTAATTGCTCACGTTCAACGTTGAACGTGAGCAATTAACGCCTCCTGCATTCGTCCTCCTTCATTTTTTTCCAGTAATTGTTCGTCGTTACGTGCGCGTACGTTTAACTATAGCTTTTCAGTAAGTTTCAAAAATTTCAAAGCATAAATTATGACATTATTTCAGGTTTAAAAATATTTTAACTAAGTCTTAGTTAAAAAATTTTTAAACCTCATCTTCTTTTTGAATTTAGCAAAAATTAATTGATTAAAAGTCTTTTCGTAAATTTCAAGTAGTGATGTCAATTATTATTAATAAATATTTTATTTTTTCTTTTAAAACTTAAAAAAAAATAAAGGAAAATTTAACGACATCAACCAAGATCTTGTCGTTGTTGACACTTACCTTTCATCTCGTTAAACAATGCCTACCACATCAGCAAATTCGATTGATGTTACAGTACAAATAGATCAGCCACTACAAGATATAGAGCTACGCTCAACATCTAATACTGATGTAATTTTTATGTTTAAATGAAAACAAAAAATTAAGATTATTTTAATTTGAAGGTATCTGAAGATATTCAAGAGCTAAAGGTAAAATTTGACCAAATGTTAAAAATGGTAACTGAATTATTAGAAAGAAGTCGTAAAAAAGGCAGATCGAATGAATGACCGAGCTTCACCATTTCCGAGATCGTTCTTTTACCTAAAAAGCCAAAATATAAATTTTTCTTTTTTTGGATTTTTTTGGTGAATTGTATATCTCAAAATCTGAATCTGTGGTCACCAACTCACCCAATTGCATGTTTTCTCCTTTTTCGATGCATTTTTGTTCTTTACCTTTTAATTCAAAATTATAAGGACGAAAATAATTTAAATCATTCAAATTTACCTCTATAAAGAATTTTCCCAACAGGCCATTTACCATCAAACTGGACTTTTACTTTACTTTTGTTCTCTAGTAATTTCTCATCGTCATTTATTACCGTATATGAATTATCTGATGAAAAGTAAACTAGCGCATAGTCGCTTTTACCCATTTTTTTATTAACTTTTTCTAAAAATTTAATTCTAATTTGATAAAAAAAAATTTATTTAAAAAAGTGTCAATTTAAAAATAAGATGAAATATTCATTTAGTCGTGCTCAAAGTCATACTCGATTTTAGTAATATAATTTCTAAATCGTATGCACTTACACAAGATTCGAGAACAGTTTATAAGTTTTAATTTTGTTTTAGTATCTATTATTTTAAAAAAATAAAAAAAAGCTTCTAAATTTACAAAGCGGTTAAACTCTTTACAAATTTTTTTTTCTATTTCAGCTGACTCTTTCAGCAGTCTTTATGCTAAATTTGTTAATTAAAGCATAAAAATTATTCTCAATCTCATAAAAACATAAAGCTTCACCAAATTTCTCTTCATTGTTTTTCATGTAACATATTGTAAAACTATTAGTCTCACTATTATTCGCATAATCTTTTGTATGATAAGTTTGGTTATGTAAAAGAATCCGATCTGAGGTTAAAACTTCTATTCTTTTTTAAGACTTAAATTCTTTTTTAAATTAAATTATTAAAAAAAATTAGCTCATTTTTATCCAAAAGACGACTTGTGTATGGAATTAAGAGTCGATTGCCGATGGCTGTTAAAAGTTCTGAGTTTCTTGCTTTTTTATTTAAATTCAACATTCTTTTAATAATTGTACCCTCTGTAGTTTGTAGCTTTCTCATTTGTTTTTTATTAAGTACAAAATTTTCGAAACCATAGGTTAAGACAGGTCTTAAAAATGCTTTATAAAGGTGGGTTTTGATTTTTATTGCCAAATTTTCATTTTCACATTCAAGGTTTTTAATAGAGTGAGATGCTTTAAGGGCTGATTTAATCCTTGAGTCAACTTGGTCTTTGTTATTATTAGCTCTATTTAGATAAATACCTAAGTATTTAATTTTTTCCACCACTTTTATTTTTTCTCCATACATTTTAGGTAACTTAATTTCATTCTCTTTAAGTTTTTTACCAAATACTATTAATTGTGTTTTTTCAGGATTAAATTTTATTTCATTTTTCAGGCCGAAATTTTCACATACATTAATAGCATCTTGCAGCTCTTTTATATTCGGCGATAGTAATAGGATATCATCTGCATACATTGTTACTCCTGTATATGTTTCATGAATTTTCGTTCCAATATTCCTTTCTTCTAATTCTCTTATTATGTCCTCAGCATAGACCGAGAAGAGCTTTGCCGATAAAGGTCCTCCTTGTTTAACTCCAATTGTTGTTTTAAAAAGATTGCTTACTTCATTTCCATTTTGAACAATAGCCATTGAGCTTTCATAGTATGTCTTTAGACTCCTCCATATTTGATAATGAATTTTATCTATTAATTTTTCAAATAAAATCATCCTATTTACTTTGTCAAATGCTTTACTCGCATCTATTGCACATCCAAAAACTCGTTTATTTTTTCTATTATAAAAATTAATTGTTTCTTTTACTGTAAAAACAGCATGTGAACATGAACTGTTTTTCTTAAAGCCAAATTGTTTGTTTGGGTCCTCATGAGTTTTTGAAATTTCGTTTAAAATAATTTTCTCAAAAATGTTTGAAATCGTATCATAAATTGTAATAGGTCGGATGTTATTTAAGTCATTAGCTGATTTTTGGTCATCTTTAACAATAGGTTTAATTATACCAATGTTGAAAAATTTTGGAATCTTGCCAAATTGTATTATTTTCTCCATAAATTTTTTGATAATTTTTATTAATGTTTCACATGCGCCATATTTGAACATCTCATTCGAAGTATCACTAAATCCTTTGCTTTTTCCATTTGGTAGATTTTTAATTATTTGTTTTATCACATCATAGGAGAGAGAATAAACATCATTTTTTCCTGAGACCTCTTTTTCATAATCCATAATTCTCTTTTCAATTTCATCAAGGAATTTTTTTTGTTCTAGGTCAGTTCGGTAATTTTCAAAAATAACAAACATTCAAATCAAATGGAATCGATCACGGATGATATCCAATTCGTTCATGACAATACAATACAAGCCTGAACATGACGACGAGTCCAACGTCACTAAAGATGGTTTCGAAGTTTTAAGCGACAACTTTTTATTTTATAGACGACGAAAGAATAAAGAGTCCTGCTATTGGGAAAATAAGCCTGCTCAGCCAAGAAAAAAATTGGATATTGGGAAAGATAATGATTTGAGAATTTATAAAAAAAAATGTTGGAAGAAAAAAACATTGATATTGAAGTTTATATTAAGTATATCTTACCATTATTTAGCTTTAATAAGAAAAAATCTGATGGCAATGACGAAAAGGACTCGGATAGTGAAGATGAAGATGAGGATATAGTCAATAGTTCAGATGAAGAAGACCAAATACTTTGAATTGATATTTTCTACTAGTTAAACTTCAAAAATATTATTTTGACTCACTTATTTTCTACTATTTTACTTAATAAAATTATTTTTTTTTAATAATTAAAATTTATTCGAAAGTCTACTTTTTCACTATTTCAAAAGTCGAGACCTCAAAAAACTAGTATGATTCCTATTTTAAATTTATCTTATCTCTTCGATACCATAAGTTTCTTTATCATCAAATGAACTTAATTTAAATAATATATTATTCCCCATTGAATAAATTCATTTGATATAGCTTCAAGTATAAAAGATATTAGTTAGATAATAATTCAAAATCATCATAGAGAAAAATTAACCTAAAAAATAAAATTTTACTAAATGAACTAGAAAAAATTTAAGTTCGTTTTAATTTTAATGATGATGATACTTAATTAAAATAGATAACAATCAATTTACTAAATATTTTTATTTAAAAAAAAAAAAAGAATAAAAATTACAAAAAAGAAAATTATTTTCAAATGAATAAACTCCGAACAAACAAAAAAAAAATTAATTAAAAATAAATTTTTTGATTCATAGACTTGTGTTTAAATTAGAAGCATTGGGTGATGAGAGTGACGTATTTGACGATGATGTCGATTCTGATTCGTCAACACAACTTACCGGTGAACATCTACTTGACGGTCTACTTGATGATACACCATCAATAACATTTATATGATCATCATCATCACCATCCTCGTCATCATCATCATCATCATTACTAATTTCTTCTTCATTTTTACAATACAATTTTTGTCTTTTATTACTAGGCTCATAGAATGACATTAATGGGTGCTCTAACATTTGACCTGATTGTCTTAAAGTATAATTTAATAAATCTAGACTAAATTGTTCTGTTGGTTTAAATAGTGCTGGTACTGTACATAGAGATGTATTATTTTGTGTATTAATATTTGTGCTTGAATTAGATGAAGTTTTTGAATTATTATTATTTTTGCTTGTGTCATTTGTTTGTGATTGTTTTTTAAGTGCATTTTCTCTTTTTTGCTTGCGCCATTTGGCTCTTCTATTTTTGAACCAAACCTCAACACGTTCCTCTTTTAACTCGATTTTATTTGCTAGATCTTCACGCAGTACTACGTCTGGATAATGAGTCTTGGCAAATGTTTGCTCTAATTGTTCCAATTGTTCCTCGCTAAATATAGTCCTATGTCGTCTCTTTCTCTTGGCTGATTGTTGTTGTGATTGTATTGATTGATATGTCTTTTGTACCGGTGGCATTTGTTGTGGTTGCTGAGCGTAGTGTAGACTAGCAGCTGCTTTAAGAAAATTTTGATAATTATATAAATCAATTTGTGTTGGTTGATGATTTATTGATGGTGATGAACTCGATGATGAAGAAGACGATGAAGATGATGATGATGATGAATTCGAAGGCGATGAACTTAGTAGACTTTCTATAGAAAATGGATTAAGTGGTGGATGTTGTACGAGTGGGAAAAAATTGGCAAATTTAGCCGCGGCTGCAGCTGCGGCTACAGCGTTATAATTCGGCTTAGGCGATCCTATGAAATTATTAATCGAATGCATTTTTCTAAAAAATTAGAAAAAAAAAATTTAATTCAAAAATCTCAAAAATAAATAATTCCACAAATAAAAAAATGAAAAAAAGAAAAGAAATTTATTTTAAAAATTAAAGGTTTTTTTTTTATTATTTTCTCTTTTGTTTTATTAAAAATAAAATAATAATTTCTATCAAAAAACCAATTGGATTTTTTTATTCACAAAAATTTATTAAACAACCAATAAAATAATTTTATTTTTGTTGTTTAAAACAAAAAAAAAATTTTGTTGTTTGTGTGGCTTCTTATTTTTTTGCTTCGACAAACATCAAATATTTTTTTTTTTTGAAGGAAGAGAGAGAAACGTTTAAACAATTTAATCAAGTGAAATTTATATATCATCAAGACAATTATTTTTATCATTTATTTCAATCTTTTTCAAAATATTGTGATTGAAATAAAATGAACCAACAAAAAAAAATAGAGAGAGAGAGAAAGGCTTCAAAACTTAATTAATTTAATATTTATCGATATAATTGACAAGAACTATCACTACTACTTCATTTTTATATTTTATTACCCTAAAAACTTGAAGTTTTAAGTGTTTATTTCTCTCTTTCTCTTCTATTTGTTTTTATATGTATATTTTTGTTGTTGTTGTTTTTGTAAAAAGGTACAATATTAAAGATAAGATACAATTGGTTAGAACACAAAATTTTAATTAAATAAAAAAAAATTTAATTTAAATTTTGAGATTCATGTTTTCTTTGTTGTTATTGTTTAAATTAATTTTAAATTAATTAATTAATGATTTTCTTTGACAAAATATCCATTAAAAATAAATTAACTTTTACTTGTTGTTTTTTAGAGATTTACTTTTTTGATTTTTATATTATGTTAAAAAACAAATTTATGACAAAAAAAAAATGTTAACTTTTATATTTGATTAGTTTGGAAATGTTTTAGTTATACGAGCGAAGCGAGCACATGTATTTTTCTATTTGATGTGAGCGAGCTGACAACTGAGCGAACACTAGAAAATGCGAACGAAGCGAAGCTGAGTGAGCAAAAGATAACTTAGAAGAATATTAGAATAATGAGTCAAAGATATTTTCTATTTGAAGCCATTTTTGTCGAGAAAAAATTAAAATTTTTATTTCGGATTCAATTTTGATTTAAATGTTACATTTTATTTTATTATTTAAAATAAACTTTTTTTTTAAACAAAAAATATTCATTTTTGACTTTAGAAATTAAAGAGCGTTTGCATCAGGGTTGGGCATTGAAAAAAATTTTATCCACTTAGTCACAAGAAGTCGAAAGTTCTATTCACAAAAATTAATTGATCTAGTCATAAAAATAAGAAACAAATTAACCCTTTGAAGTTTGGTTTATTTGCTCTAATTTTCTGCTCAATTTTGACCTTCAATTTGCATTCAATGTCCAACCCTGGTTTGCGCTGAATAAAGAGAGATGTCGCTAAAGAATGATTTTTGGAAAAATTCAGTGTTAAAATATTGCGTTTTTTATTTTTTTTTTGTTGCGCAAAATAGCAAATTGAAATTTGAGCAAAATTAACATCTTGTCAATCTTCGGTATTTATCACCAAATAATAATACTGCACTGTTCCCGAATTAACGTCGTACCCTACTGGCAGTGAGCATACGGGTACGACGTTAATAAAAGTCTTGAATTAAATCTTGGACACTTAAAAAAAAATGTATTTAACCTAAAACACACAAGGCTAAAAAAACGTGAAGCATCAGATCAAGCTAGATTGAACCTGTTACTTTAAAATATCATCCGCGTAGAAAGCAACGACGTTAAAAAAAAAACAATCAACTGGTCTAATAATTTACAAAAGCTACCATATGTCGATTCTTTACAAAAAATAAAAATTTAAAAATAATTATTCGCTAGATTTTATCATTTTATATTAGAATTTTTTTCACAGAATTGAAAGCGTTTTCACAGATAAATACTGTCATATATCATGATTATTATTTTTAAATTTAATTATTTCTTCTTTATAAAATACTTTAGTAGTAGTATTAACTGCGCACTAAGTGCAGTGCTAAAGAAAAGCATCGAAAATCGATTTTTAGCTCTTTTGTAATATTTAAAATTTTTTTGAATCTTAAAGGTTACGTTTTTCTTTTATTGAAAACTTGTCTACATTACATTTGATTAATCGAAAGACTTATCTATTCATAAAATCGATTTTATGAATGATCTTATTTTTTATTTGTACTTGAAATAAATCAGAATTTTTTTTTTCATAAAAAAAATTCCATAAGCGTCTAAAATTTATTTAAAAAAAAACTCCCTTTAAAAATAAACTCTACAAATTAAAGTAATGTTATTTACAGTACGTTTATTTTTTTTTATAAGACTACCTGAAAGAGTTCAAAGAAAAATTAATTCCAAAAATTCTGAAAATTTTTGAAACAGTACCACAATTACGGGATATTAAAAAAAAACAAGTAAAATTCACAAAATAAAGGAAATAGATAACACGATCACAATTTATTTTTTTTCTTAGGTGGAAAGAAAAAATTTTAATTAACAACAACAAAAAATAAATACAAAATTTCAGATATTTAGAGAGAAAAAAAAATTTTCATTTATTAAAAAAAATCAGAATTCCCTGAAGCTTTTTTATTTTATTTTTTGTTGTTGTCGTCAATTTTTAATATTTTAATTTAGAAAATAATTGTCGTCCAATCAAATAATTTTAAAACAATAAAAAAAAAAATTTTGGTTTATTTTAATAAACTAAATATTTTCTTTTTTATTTATTTAATTGTGATAATTATTTTATTACCTCGATATTGCTTAAATTTTTTGCCAAAGATTTTAGTGTGTTCTTTATTTGCTTTAAAATTATTAAAATAAACTTTCTCAAACTAATTTTTATGATTGAGTTGGTTACCCCAAACAACACACACGAGACTTAGTCAATGGCTTAACAAAACAACAACAACAACAACAATATGTAAACCCTAAGTTTGTAGCAGTAGCACAAATTAATTTTTGAACAATTTTGGAAACCTGTACTATGCTGCTATGTGTCAAGAGAGAATCAACCAAAGTGTTCTAGTGTTTTTCAAAAATTAAAAAAAAAGAATTTTGTTGTTTGATTTGTCGTCAGTAAAAAATCAAAAAACTCATCGGATAATTCCATAAACTTTAAGAAGCCTTAGGATCTTTCCAACAAAAAATTTTTTTTTATTTTCAAAATTTTTTTGAATCCTAACTAAATTAAGCTTATTTGTAAATTTAATTGTAAATAAATATTTCGCTATATATTTACACTCTAAATTATAAAATTATTTTATTAGAATAGAGAAAAAAAAAATTTTTTTTTTCTTTTTTGTTTTTTTAAATTTTTCGAAGCCTAAAAGTAAAAATCAAAGAAAAACGTTACTGTTTTCTAATTCTATAGGTAGAAAACTTTAAAATATAAAAAATAAAATCGAAATAAAAATATTAAAATTCAATTAGAGAGTTTATTTAGCTGTAAGGGATTTTAAAATTTTTAAAAAAAAATTATTTTATGATCTTTCAATTTACGGCTTGCTTTCATGAATATATTAATATATATATGTATAGGGTCAATAAGAGCTTTTTTTCAACCGGTATATTTTATTTTTAGAGTCAGGTTAATTCTTAATCGGTGTTTAACTCAAATATTGATCGCTAATGGATATAAATTTAGTTAAGTGTTTTATGTTGTGTATGTGTGTGTGTGTGTGGTAATAAGTCTTATTTAAACACTTGACAAATTGGTCTTTTTCAATTGCTTTTTTATCTATACAGCAAATAAAGTATTTAAGAAATTTTAATATTTTAAATACACAATCTATAATAAAATTTTATCTTTTGAGCAAATGAAAGGCTTTTGTTTTATTTGTTTCAAGTGTTTTTTTTTAGATGGTACATTATGCCATGTAAACATCTGTTTACAACTATAGCCTAATACTTTTATTTTTTAGGTAGATTGAGTCCAGTACGAATTAAAATTAGAGAGACAGTAAAGAATTAGAAATTTTTATTGGAATAAATTGGAATCTGAAAAAAACTTTAATATATTTAAAATGTGTAATAAAGAGTTTTAGAATTTTATTTGTTTATTTACAAAATAAACACTTGATTTTGATGAATACTTAATTACCATGTTACCTTGTACTGTGTGGCGCATTTCAATTCAGTATTTTCTTTGTTTCATTTTCATAATAAAAAGAAAAAATAATTTTTCTCAATGGAATTTTTTTTTCGAGAATTCATTTAAAGTTAGATTTAACAAGTATAAGATTTTCAAATCCATCAACCGAAACTTTTTTATCAAATAAAATAAGCATTATCAATTTTCTGCTGATGAATCAATCCAAAAAATTAAATTTCAAAGCTAAAGGATAAGTAGAAAAATAAAAAAGAATTCAAATTAGTGAATAGATATGAACGATGAATTGTGTATAATAAAGAGTAAGAAACAAAATACACAATTGTAAAGAGAATATTCAAATTTAATTTAGGGCAAATTTTATATTTACGAAAAACTGTTATTGAAAAGGAGGATATCAACTTTATTTGAATTTGAAAAATTTTTGGTTGTTGTGAGTTTTGGTTGTAGTAGTTGTAATACGAGATGCGAGAGTTCGGGTTCGATCCCGTTTGCTGTCAAATATTTTTATGAAATCTTCAAAAAATAAAAATTAAGACCATAGACAACATCCAATAAAGCATTTTCAAGTTTTGAAAATTTAGATTTTTCCAAAATTAAAATTTAAACAAAAATTATTTTTTATACCATTAAAAATTAAAAAAATTTGTTTCGTATTCACAGCAAAGAGAAATTCTTGCTGAATCTAAACTGAAACTTTGCAAAAAATATTTGAAACAAGTCACAATTTAAAAGCCATCTTTAACTAAATCAACTCCATTCTCATAAACTTCCAAGACTTTAAATTATTTTCCGAATACCGTAAACATTAGATATTACTAAAACGCGGACATAGCAATATCATAAAAAAGACTTTTTACCACAATATCTAATCCACAATTAAAATGAATGATTCAGACAGAGTAAAATTTTTTCTCATTTTTTCAAATTTTATTTTTGCCTTAAAAAAAACATAAATACGTAATTACTTGCATGTTGGAATTTTTAAACAACCAATCGTTTATATTAAAAGCTTTCCAAAAAAATATTCTTTAATGTTATTGTAAAAAGAAACAAAATGAGAAAAAATATTATCTTGCCGTGATTGAATAACTAAAATTAGTAATTACAGTTTTTGTTTTTGCTGGCTAGATTGATATCTCGCTCGAAATAATTAAAAATTGACTACGCCTCTCTCACGTTTACTATAACAACAATACTTTGCCATTAATTTGAATAAAAAATCTGTATTTTTTAATAGTAAAAATCATTTATAAATGATATAAATATACATTAATTGTTGCTCTAAACCTAAAAATAATTCTAAAAATGATATCTCAAAGTAAAAATCTATTTGATTTTTCGCTTCATGAACATCAAATATACTAACTTGAAAATATAACAATCCGAAACAAAGAGAAAATAATTAACAAAAAAATTCAATTGAAAAATTTTAATTAATTTTAATTTTTTTTTGTAACTTAATTTATGCCCGTGTAATCAAAATATTGCTTGTTTTATTTTTTAGCAAGCGTAAAAGCTAACTTGAAAAAATTTGACGATTTGAAGCTAAGAATCAATTTAGATGTTGTAAAGATGTTTTATTCCATAAAAGGGAAACCCAAATATTAAGCAAAAAAAATACATCATTCTGTGCACAACTAAAATGTTTAGAGAAACGTCTATTCATTAATTGTTTCGATTATGAACTCAAAATAGTTAAAGCTTTGATTGAATTTAGTTATAAAAATCTCAATTCTGGTCTGGTTGAATCAGTAAAATTTGTGGTCAATAAAATATGCCAAAATTTAGAACAAAGAAGTGATGCTCTATACTGGTATCAAGTTCTAAATAATCTCTTAAAATTTTTATTTTCCAACAAAGAGTAATATCATTTATTTTTATTAAATACGTGTAAATTTTCTTTTTTTAACATTAATTTTTTTTTTTTATTTTTGTCAATGTGACTTAAAAATTTTCAATAAATAATAATAATAATTTACAAAAGTCAATTCATCAATTCAACATTTAAATAAAGATGATACATTTTTTATCCAGTTGACTTTAAACAAAAAGATTCTACAATGTTTTTACATTTTATGTAGAATTATTTGATAATGAAATTTAAATTTTTAAAACGTATTATTGAATCTAATTGTCCATTAATAATAAATTTTATATTTTATACTGAAATTGCGCAGTTAATTTTGAAAGTTTAACATGAAAAATAAATTAAACAAAATAAACAACACAATTATAAATTAAATTAGACTAAAAATTAATGTTTTATTTTTGTTAACAAATCGAATATGGTAAAGATCGGTAAAATGCTAGGGAAATTTTGATTGTCGAAACGTGGGAATAGGGTAAGGCGAAAAATTGTCAATGTCTGAGCCTAAATTTGGTAACATGCAAAATGTCTGTAATAGGAAGTCTTACATGCATACCACAGACAATTAAAATGAACTGGGAAATCATGAATTTTTGGATTTTACATAAAGTGTAGAACCATTTTCCATATCTAAATATTTTCTAAAATTTAAATAATAGAACTTTATTTCGCATAAAATTGGGTCCTTTATTGTAAATAAATTTACAATTTAAAACTTTGAATTTGAATACGCAACATGCATACAGAAAATTCAAAAAATTTTAAATTTCACCTCTCATGCTATCAATTGATTGCCCTTTAAATAAATTAAAATTCTTGAATGTTAAAAATTATTAAGTTAAATAAAGATATTCAATTTTTTTACGAATCTAACGCAAAACCAATTTTCGGAAAAATATAATTTTTCGATTGGGTTAAAATAAACTATTGCATGGGAGATATGATAGAAGGTGAATGCGCAAAATATGAAAATACGAATTTAAATTTTGTTTTTAAAAAACAAATATTTACGGTACTAATGAAATAAAAGTTTCAAATTGATTTTTTTAAATAATAACAAGAGTTAAAATAACAGTTTTAAAAAAAAGCAGTTTTGTTTTTTCGACATTAAGCATCAAAATGTTTCTAAGCCCTCCAAGTTATTATTTTTGCTCGATTTTAAATTAATTTTTTTTAAATTCACCTGACCATACATTAAGATATGTATTCAAATTTTTTTAATTGTTTAAATGATCAAAGCCAATGAAAATTAACTTTAATTATCATAATTTATGCCAATTTTTCAAAATATGAAAATTTTTCATAAATTATGCCTAATTAACATAAATTAAATTTTTTTAAACAAAAAAAAAATTTCGAGCCTACCAGGACTCGAACCTGGAATCTTCTGATTCGAAGTCAGACGCGTTATCCATTACGCTACAGGCCCTTGCATTAATACCCGATTTAAAAATTAAGTTTAAAAATTTTTTTTTTCTTAAAAATCTTTAGACAAAGCTTAAAAATTAAGTATCATTTTACATAAAGCATCGTTAAGAATTAATTGTATTTTAGATGTCTTTTTATTTTTTTTTCTCAAACTAAATCAAGCTTCTAAATAACACAATTCTTTTTTTTTATAAATCTTATTTTAAACACATATAATATTACAAAACCAAAATACCTATCACATTACCTTAAATATTTTAGCTTTAGTTTGAGTCTCTTATTCGTTTTTTAAAATTTTAAAAAATTCGAATTAACACTGAGATAACTTTTTTTTCAATTTTGAAAATAAAGATAAGTCATTCTTTAGATAATTTTTTTTTTTTTCAAAAAGCGTCAATTTTAAATGTTAAAGCATTGATATTTTTTTTCATGAAAGTGAATGTTTCAAATAATAACAGCAACATTTTATTTAGATGTGTAATATAAAATGAAAATTAATAAAATATTACTTGTCTTGGTCATTATACAAGTAACTGTAATTGTTTTAGGAGGTTATTTGTATAGTTTAATACCAATATATCGCATTGATAATATCTCAGATATTGGTCAAAATGGAACTATTGGTAATAGTACTATTGGAATTTATACCAAGCCATCTTTATCAGACAGCGTTTTTTTTGTAATTACTATTATAACTACTATAGGTGGGTAAGTTATTATTTTAAAAAATTTATATATTTTTTATAAAATTTTAATTTTAAAAGAAGATTTTATTTTTTTGATTAGGCTATGGTCAATTGACACCGAATACAAATCTGGGAAAAATTTTTACAATAATTGTTGCTTTTATAGGCATACCTATAAATATTGTTTTTTTGGCTAAGATTGGTGAACTTTTGAAAAAAGGTTCGGCATATTTGCTCAAACCGTTTCAAAAAATATCAAAAAATAAACAATTATTCATCATTTTTCAGGTAAGTGAAATTTTTGCTAAATTGGTCTAAATATTTAATAACTGAGCACGTATCTAAGAACTTAGAAACTTCGAGATGCTTACATTTCTAATTATAAGCACGTAATCTTCGGGTATAATTAAGGATCCTATTCTTGGTAGTTTCATATCGATTAAACAAGTACTTAAATACATTTTTAATATAATCCAGTCGCATAAAAAGTATAATTTGAGTGAGAAACAAATTAAATCTTTCGATAGATATAATTTAAATTTAGTTGGCGACCTATTTTATAAATACTAAAAATTTTCATCAAAAGAAATATTGAGTTTTATTTCGATTTAATACAAAATCCTTTTTCGAAAGAAAAAAGTAAACTTTTTACTTAAGAAAATTTGATAAATTAAAATATTAAGATCATAAAGAGCATCCAATTCAGGATATTTTTAAAAATAATGCATTTAATTGTTTACATAAAAATGTTCAAAACAAAATTAAAAATTATCTAAAAACTTAATAAAAATAAATTCAAAGTAAACTGCACCATTTAACCTAACCATTCAGAGAGCAACGAGGTTATCAAAAAAAAAACTTGTTCGAGAGTTTTTGAAACAAATCATTTTTTAAATTTGCATGATTTATCTTTTATCATTTTGATAGATAATTTAATGTCATAAATTTTTTGTTTAATTTTTTATTTAAATTTTAACAGATAAAATAAAAAATTTTTAGAAAATATAAAATTTAGCAATTAAATTTAAAAGACGTAATTTTGACAGATGTTTTTTTTTTTAATATTTTTTACACATGTTCTAATTATCTTATATAGTTTTTATCTATTTTACATGATCGAACATGTTATTGTCTATTTTTTTTTTGGTATCGTTAAATGTAATTTTTATAATTTTTTTCTTAATCTTAAGAACTCGTTTAAAAATGTGACATATTTTTATGACTAAATAACACTAGAATACCATGCTCATATACAAATGTGGACCTAAAGATGGTATTTTCTTGTAATAAGCATTCATCAATAAATAAATTACCATATTTAATTTTAACTAATCTTTATTTATTCAAACTATGAGGTCCAAAACATAAAGAATTTCCTAACTTAAACAAAAAACAGAAAAAATAAAATTTAGTCATGAAACTCTATAAAAGACTAGGGTCAAAAAACCCGTTTGGTTCTTAAAGGTAAATAAAAAATCGGGCCTTCTATAGTGTTGACAAAAAGAAAGAGAACGGCATGAATTTTTTCTTTAAATTAATCAATCTTATTATTCTTTATTTAAAAAAAAAATTATTGCTCATCATAATCAGCCTTGATTCTGCCCTCAAGGGTAAATGATGGACATTTTTTTGTATTCAGAAGGCATTTTTTCCAACCAGAGAATGAAAGCTCGTTCGAAAAAGGAAATGAGCAATTTTTAAATAAAAAAAAATTATTTCAAAATGTTGATCCATTCTAAAAGAACAACTTTTTGAAATTAAAATAAAAAAAAAAATTCATGCCGTTCTCTTTCTTTTTGTGAATTTACCTAATTTTATATAAGCCTTAATGACTTTTGGTTCTTGTCAAGCCCAGATAGCTGAGCAGTTTGGTATGAAAAAGTCAAAGGAGAGCGATCAAAATTAAAGGTGAATTAAGGAATCTTAAATATGAAAATCATTTAATTAAACTAGATCTTACCACTCTTGATAAAGAAGATTAAGAGGCGATCTTATTCAACAATTTAAAATAGTAAAGAATTTAGATTAAATCGAATGCCATTATCGGCTTTGTCAATTGTCCTTATGAAAAGTCATAACTTTAGTCAAAGATTCAAATTTATACGTTAGAGTGTGACTTATAGCCATCAATTTATACAAAAAATCGTAAAAAAATTGTAGGGTATATCTTTCTAAAATTAATGCGCCTCAGTACGAGTAGTTTATCTTTTCTTAAGATAGTTTAAAAAAAAAGTTTTTCAAATAATAACTGATTTTTTTCGTTTAAAGTTAATCTTCTCGATTATCAGTGGTACTATAATATTCTTGTTGCTTCCAGGTGTATTTATTATGAAACTTGAAAGCTGGAGTTATATAGATGCCTTGTATTACACATTTGTCACTTTATTTACAATTGGTTTTGGTGATTTTGTAGCTGGTTCAAATTTGAAATTTTCTCCATTATGGATGAATGTGTACCGTTTTTCATTATACTTATGGATGTATTTAGGCATGGCTTACATATCACTAATTATAACTCTAGTTTTAGATTATTTTAAAGCAAATGCTCAAAATTTGCGCAAAGAAGTAATAAACATTATTGAAGAAAAAATAAATTTGTCTTTACGACGCTATTTGGCAAACAAGAAAAAACAATTCAAGTCTCGTAATAAATTGACTAAAGAAGAAAAAGTAAATAAACAAATAGTCAAAGAGGGCTTGAAAATAAAGATTAATTATAGTCAGGATAAATTGGAAGAATTGGCTAGACGTCGTAGTAAATGTAAGAGTCATGTGAATCTAAAAGCGTATTTTAATCAAAATTATCAAGCTCCTACTAGTAGTGATAATAAAGCGTTCGAACTCGAACCGGATGACAAGATTACTGAAAATAAATTTTATAATTTGGATAGTATGGAGAGAATAGATGAAGAGGAAATAGATGATGAATGCTTAAAAATAGATATTGAAAAAGTGAATTATTCGGATGCAAATGACACTTTTTCAAATACATTTACAAATGATTATTATGATACAATTACAAGTGATGATTTTGTTCTTCAAAATCTTAACACCGTTTCAACAATGGCATCAGATGATCACGAAAATATTGAAATTATTTTTAATAAAAATAATATACGTCAACAGGATACAAATTTAGAAACAAAAGTATCATTTTATTGAATCTGTCTCCTATTTTTTATGTTTATTTTTTGATAAATAGATTTAATTTGTAAATAAAATATTTTTGTTACAATAATTTTAATTTCGTTAGTCAATGTGAAACTGTGAATTTTGAGTAATACCAGATGAAAAGTCTAAGTTTTCACTAATGAGCAATAACCAGATTCAAACAATATCCTTAATGTATCATTAATGAAAATGCTTCTTTTTCAGTATATTTTTCATTATTTTAAAAATTTTATTTGTAAACAATTTGTTTGGAATATCTTGTCTTGATTTGAGCTTTCGTGTGTGGTGAATAAACTCAATGTCTAGTTAAATGAATGGGCTAGTCGCAAACATCAAAAGAATTTTTTTGTCGAATAGACATCATCTTATAATTATAATATATATATTATATTTGTGAATTAATTTGATTTAACTTTATTTTTCCTTTTTTTTCTAGAAAATATTTTTTATGGCATAATAAAGTTTTATTAGTATTTTAGAAAAAATCGGTCTGCTAAAGTATTGCAGATTGCATCTTTTGTGTTCTATAACAATTTTACCAACAATTTAGAAATTTCATCAAAAAAGAGCGATGTTTCAAAATATTTTTTTTGAAAAAATATTTGAGTGTTTTTTTTGCAATGAAGATGTATCAAAACTAAATATGCTTGATCTAAGTAGCGTATTTAGTTATAGTAAATTTTCAAATATTTAAAAAAAAAATAATTAAAATATTTTTCAAATCTAATAACTAAGGTTAAATTTTTAATACCGTAAAATCTTGCTTATAGCCCCAGGGGCTATACCCGAAAAATAACTGGGAATATATCCGAATTTATTGGGGATAAGGTAGTAAATAATTTTATCAAAAATTTGTTATATGAATATGAAAACTTGAATATAAATACCATTGGTTAATGCAAAAATTTAAATAACAATTTTAAGCAAAATTTTAGCTTTTAATTTTAAAACGGTGCAAATTTGAATTTTAACTGAAAAAAGTTGTTAAACTCGAAAAATAGTAGAGCCCCGGGGTTATAAAAGACAAGGTTTTACTTAGTTGATTCACCTTCATTGAAAAAAAAACATTCAAATTTTTTTTTTCAAATTTTGTTACTAAAAAAAAATTTGCAATATTTTGAAACATCGCTCTTTTTTAATAAAATTGCAAAGTTGTAGGTAAAATTGTTATAGAACACAAAAGAATAAACCATTTGAAAATGCATATACGTATATTTTTTTAATTAGCCAAAGAGCAAGGCTTTATATTTGAAAAATATTGTATATTGAAAAATTAAATAAAAAATTTACTCATTAATAGTTCATTGGAAAAACTTGTTTTTCATTAATTAAGTCTATTAAGGTTTCAACAAAAATTGTTTGACTGGGGATGATTCAAATTCATCTTGATTGTATTTCTCTGCACTGGTCTTACGAATGAAAATTCTATATTTTCGGTTGTCAACTTGAATGTTAATCTAATCACAAAACTTGTCTCCATTTAGAAACTGGCCATGATTTTCCCATTTTACAAAATGCTTTTCTAGCTTTAACATCATTCGCCGAAAGCCGAGATTTCTTGAGAGCAAATTTCCATTCGAGCTTATTTGTCAATAACCTTCGTCTGACTAAAGATGAAGATGCAGTCTAAAGTACGTAATAAGTTGCTTCTCTACTTAATAATTTTAGGTCATCAAAAGCTATTTTTTTCTTGGTCAATAAAGTTTCAAGTAAATTCCTTTAACCTTAAAGTTAACTTTTCCAGAGCCAAATAAAAATTCAAGAAAATCGAATCTTATAACGAACATTAAAAAAATTTTTAAAGCATACACTTTACAATTTATGTAAAAAAATATATTGTTTTTAGGAATTAGAATTTCAACAGTTTAAATTTTGAAAAATGGAATCAGTGGTCATTGATTCCCTTAAAAAAATTGAAAAGCAAAGATTATTTGATTAGAAAAGTAGCGGGTGGTCAAAATAAAATGTCATAAAGCTTTTGAAGGAAAGTAAAATAAGTCTTTGTTTGTAGGTAAAATGTATATTAGTAAGGTTAAATGTTCCTCTATCATACTTTGTATGTTTTTATTTCCGCCATGTTCGGTAAAAATATTTTGATGTATGCTGAAAATTTTTTTAATGTATGGTGAAACAAAGATTCCTTTATAAATAGTTTAAAAAAATGATTTTTCAAAATTTTGAATTCTATTACTTTAAACTTTTTAAAAACTGAAAAACTAAAGTTTAAAAACTTGAGTTAACTGAATGACTCTAATAGGTAATCTGATAGTTATGCCACATACAATTAAAATTGACTATGCGAGAAATTCGTTCGATTAGACTCTGACAATATTGAGTAAAGTTTTATGCTAACTTATTTCTTAATCAATAAACATGATTTATCCGTGAATATAACATAAGTAATAATTCTTACTTAGGCGACAAAGATAGAAATCTTAAATTAAAATATTATTTCTATTCTAGAAATTTACAAGACCAAAATATATCTATTAGATCTTTTTGTCATTGTTTATCTGTATGTTCTTCAACAGATTTTAGAAATTTATTTTTGATATGGTTTATTCGAAATTTATAAAATACGGAAATATTTAGCTTGATAAAAATTAATAAACACGATCGGTTATATTTGTTCTAATTTTTCTGCATGATCACCAAAATTTTAAAGGGAGAAAAAATTGATTTTCAATTAAAGACAACTTTCAATTTAAAAAAATCTTTTCAAAAGATTTCAATTCAAATTATTTAATGCAAATTTATTTTGAGAAATTGCAAGTTTAAATAAAACTTTATTTTTCCTTTTTTTTCTGGAAAATAATTTTTATGGCATAATAAAGTTTTATTAATATTACAATTTAAGATTTTAGAAAAAATAAGTCTGCTAAAATGTTGCAGATTGCACATAGAACTTTTTTCAAAAGAGTGCAAATTTTGAATTGATATAAACTTTTTCAGGTCTATGTTTTTGAATGGAGCATCAACAATTATCACTTCAAAATCTAAATTTAGATCAATTTAAATGAACTGAAACTTATTTTACAGGACCTTTTTTTTCAAGATCCTATAAAACAATTTAAATTAACGCGTAAATTCAAAAGCATTAGAATACAAAAAAATAATAAGTTAATTTCAACTAAAATTTCAGTTTTTACAACCAAAAAAATCATTTTTTTTAGTTGTCAAAACTCTAGATCCAAATAATTTTAACAAAAAAAAATTTCATTTAATAGTTAACCGTTCAGTTATCGTTGAGATATTTTAAAAACTAAGAGCCTAGATTTTAAAATATCTCAAATACATATGGCAACTTTTTTTTTTAATAAAGCTTTTTTCTTTTTAAAGTTTAAATCAAAATAGCCCAATAAAATTATATAAGAATTAAAAAAAAAAATTAGGCCTTATATAATGATCTATACTGAATCTAATTCTTCGAACAAAAATCAAATTTTATGAAAACAAATGGTCCTGTTAATGTCCATATTCAATATAGTAAAATTAGAAAAATTTTTTTAAAAAAGAGTTGATTTTATTTGTTGAATTTTGATTGCTATTAAAAATACTTAAGTTGTGCTTTTCAAAAAGTTTCAATCTTCTTTTAATAAAAATTTTAGACAAAAATATTTGGAAAAATTTCAAATTAAACTTGACAGAGATTTTCCCAATTTCAATGAACTAAACTGGTCACCGAATTTACCAAATTAAAATTTAGTTCTTAACTATAGATTAACCTCTTATTAATGTATTTGGTTTTAATTTTTTTGATTTTATTTAATAAGGGTTTTTTGGCTAATCTGATTCAA
>NTPY01000511.1:347046-390587 GCA_002922825.1 Brachionus calyciflorus
TAGAGTGAATCAAATGCTCTCTTATAATAAACTGAAATTGTTTTTCGGAGTTTACTAAAGAAAAATTCCAAAGTTAAATTAAAATTTAAAAAAATTTTATTTAATCAAAATTTATGTTTTTATTGATAAAGTTATATTTGTAAATACATTTTTATAAATGTCAACTTCAGTTTTATCCAAAAATATTTGTTCTAAGCTTTTAAAACCAGTAAAGCTCTGATTATTAAATGGGATCGAATTTCCGCTGATTCTCAAAATTTTTAAAAGACTAAAACTTCTTAAATAGTTAAAATCAATAGATTTTAACTGGCAATCCGAAATATCTAAATCACGCAAACTTGAATTTTGTGAAGTAATCAATGGATAACTTAAATTGCCTAAAGGATTCGAATTTAACAATAAAATAGTTAATGAACTCAAATTTTGACTGAAATACTGAATTTGATTAGAGCCTAAATGAAGATAGTTCAGTTTTAGTAAAGAATCTAAATTTATTGACTTTATGCTACATCCATAAAGCCTTAAACTTAGTAGATTAACAAAACCTTGGAAGAAATTAGGCTCTATAAATGATAAATTGTTGAATGACAATTCTAGATGAATAAGATTCGACAAATCTAAAGAAAAATTGGAATAAATTTTATTTATTTCATTCATACCGAGTCTTAAAATCTTTAAATTTTCTAGTCCTTTAAAAATTTCCGAATTTATTTCAGATATTTTATTATTACCAAGATAAATTTCTTGAATTTTTCTTAGAGCTTTAAATGTACCATTATGAATAGTATTTATTTGATTAAAAGATACATCTAACAAGTAAAATTGACCTAGATTAAGAAAAATAAGATCTATAGACTTTAACTTATTAGATGCCAAATTAATTCTCTTAAGTTTTATCAAATTTTTGAATGTACTATTCGCAAGTGTTTCAATTTGATTCGACTTTAAAATAATAATTTCAAGTTCTTGTAAATTATTAAATAAATTTTCATCTATATTCGCAATTAAATTATTATTTAATTCTAGAATATTTAATGCAGGAAGATCTTGAAATACATTGGATTCCAATAGACTTATTTGATTAAAACTCATAATTAATCTTTTTAATTTTGTCATTCCATAAAATGATTTTGAATAAATTTTGGTCAAATTATTAAAAAATAGATTCAATGTTTCAACTTGATTGCATAATTCGAAAGCATATGGAACAATTTGACTTAGTCCACTTCTGGATAGATCTATTGATGTTTGAGATAGACGAACAAGTTCACTTTGATCCAAAAATGAATCTTAATTTTTAAAAAGTAGAAAAAAAAAGTTTTTAGAGATTAGGTCAAATTTTTTTACTATTTAAAAAATGAACTCTAGGCAGTTTTTTCTCTCTCAAGTAAATATTCGTTTTTCCATAGAAAAAATCTTTTTCAATTGAAATAAAAATGGTACAAATTTCTTTTTTATTATGCTTAAAAAATTGACATGATGAATCAAATGAAAGACATGTTTGAATACACTTCAATTTGGATGGTGTTGAAAATTCATCAAGAACGATTGTTTTATCTTGATAGAAAACAATTCCATCATTTGAATTTATTTTTGTAAACCATTCAGCTTGAATTTTTTTAAAAAAACTTCATACTTTTTATTTTAAGAGTACACAATTTTTTTTAAATTACTTGATTCAATACATCGAAGAAAGTTTGAAAATAAAAATAAAAAGATCTGAGTTTTTTGAAATTTCATTTTTTTTTTTATTCTTTAAGATTTGGCAAAAAAATGTTAGTTTTTAAATTGTTCAATGTTTATTCAATAATTTAATTTTTTTCTAATTTTCGGAAATTTTTTCAAAAGCTTTCAATTTTGAAATAACAAATATTTTAGTCTATATCAAATAATTTTCAACAAAAAAAATCTTTTAGAGGAAATACTTTTTTGGAAAATTTAAAATAAAATTTAATATTTGATTTTTAATCAATATTTGTTTTATAATCTCTGTTTTTTTTTAATAATTTTGAAAGCTTAAAATTTAGCTTTATTTTTCAAATACCGTTGCGAGTAAATAAAAATTAAAATGAGCTTCTAGATAAGATGAATTAAGTATGCTACCCACCTAATATCACTTATGTATCAGCTCTGTAGTTGATGCTATAAGATAAGCAATTAATACCATATGTTTGACACATACTGCCGATGTACACATTAATGATCAGGTACTTGAAAGTAGGGTTGCGCATCGAAACATTTTTTGTTTATCGAAAAAATAGTATTTTATTTCGAAAACTTTGGAACAAAAAGGTAAATTTTTAGACGAAATATTTTCAACGAAAAATTAGAAAGAAAAAATTAACGAATCGATAAACATTTTATCGATTTAAGTTTTTTTTTGATAAAGATTTGAGTATGAATATATTAAATTTTTTAATTTTATAAATTTAATTTTTTTCGAAAATTTTTGCGAAAACTTATCGAATAAAAAAGTTAAATTTCGATAAATAGAAAAAAATATCGATTTAATTAAATATTTTTCGATAAAATAAATTCTGTATCGATCGGTTTTAGCCGAAATTTATCGATTAAGAACTAATCGATGCGCAACCCTACTTGAAAGTAACGGGTGTTCAATAATAAATGACCGTTTATGTTCTGCAAAAAATATCAACAAAAATTGTTGAAATTTTATACAAATATATTATCACTATTCTTGTTTAAGAAATTAGTTTATCCAACATTCTACCTCTATTTATCCCGGGGTTGTATCAAATAGCCTAGACCGACTTTAAACTAGGGTTGTTAAACGAGCTTAAAGTGTAAATTTCGAATTTTTCGTTTCTGAATTTAAAGTTAATTTGATAAATTTGAAAGGAAGCGAAATCAATCATTTAAACTTGATATAAAGATCATTTGAAGTAACTTCAGAGTTGAAACCAGAATATATTTTTCATTTTGAAATTAAAATTTCAGAATTAATTTTACAAAATAAAAAGTACGAATAAAAAATTTCTTAATTTCGTGAAAATTTTTATTAAAATTTGATAGTAAAAATAAGTTTTACATTATACAGTAAACAGTATTAATCATGGAATATTAGAAAAAATAGCTAAATCTTTTTTCTTTTAAAAGCCCGACTCACAGACTCTTTTACCTATCTTTATTTAAGTTAAGACACGTTCACGTTAGAACTAATTTCAGTTTAAAAGTATTTTTAGTGTTTTTAGATCAAAATATCTCACTAAGCCTATTAATATTATTGAAAAAGCATATTTTCTAACACTTAAATGCGGTTCTGTTTTTTCATTTCTTTTTTTAGTTTCGAACAAATTTAATCGAAAAAAACTTGAAAATTTTTTAAAATTTATTCTTCATTTCGTTTATTTTCATTCGAAATACAAATTTGATAATTCAAAATTTAATGAAACATATTCATTTTGATTTTAAAATTTTTTTATACTCTGAAATCAAAATTTACGAAAAATTTCGAAAAAAAATTTCATTTTTAACATCGTACTTTTAAAATTAATTTGACGAGTACGAGTACGAGTCTACTCGTATTTTTAAAATTTTTTTTGCACGAGTAGGAGAAAAAAAAATAATCTAAGTTAATAAAAAATTTTTTTAAGCCGAATAATTACCAAATAATCGATCTTTTGCGAAAAAATTTAAAAAAAAAGAAAAATTTAAATTTAAAAAAAAATTTAAATTGAATAAAAATTTTTCTTCTAAATATTTTAAATTTGCATATTTTTTTTAAATTAAAATAAAAATCTTTATGTCTTATTAAAAATTTTGATAATTTAATTTTTGGGACGAGTACTCGACAAATAAATTTTACAAGTACGAGTATCTACTCGTACTCGCGAAATAAATTTTACAAGTACGAGTATCTCCTCGTACTCGCGAAATTAATTTTACAAGTACGAGTAGGTGAGATACTCGCTACTCGTGACGAGTTACTCGTAAACAAGTCTGTTTAATATTAATTTTTATTTAACATTTTATAAGAGTTCTTGTGGCTTAGTTGGTAAGTAACTCGTCAACGAGATGCGAGAGTCCGGGATCGATACCCGTTAGCTGTGATTTATTTTTAAAAAATTTTAAAAAAAATTATTTATGTATTACGCATAGACACAAAGCTCTTAAAAAAAATTATGCGAAAGTGTGATGCTTTTAATTTAAAAAAATTACAAAATTAACACTAAAAACAAGTTTTAATTAAAAATAAATAAAAAAAAATAAACACAGCAAGACTCGAACCTGGTACTTTAAAACATCATTCGCACAGAGAGCAACTTCGTTAAGAAAAAAAAACAAAAAACTGGTCTGAGTGTTTACGGAACTTACCATTTCGAGAACTCAGTTCTATTGCTTTTTTGAGTCTAACTTTACATAACTTTCTTGTTAGCAGTGGCCTATTCTTAAGCTTCCAAAATTCATTAAAAGGAGAAAAGAAAGTAACTTTTGTGGTGTAGCAACCACAAGAGCAAACTTAGATTTGCTCACACACATATTTACACTTTATTTACATATTTACGTTATTAAATCATAGTCACAAAACTGAAACAAATTTATTATAAAACACGCTTTTTACACTACTTACAAAGCACTAGTCTCAGTGACGCTTTGAGCTTGGCTTACTATAAAAGCATTCAGCTAAAAAGAAAACTATATAAAACACAATGTACAATTAATTTACAGCAATTAATTTCTTTAAAACTTTTTTCTCTCTCTCTCTCTTTTTTTAATACTTCTAAACATCGGCTTTAGAACGGCCGTTTTCCTTATTTTAATTTTAGAATAAAATCGTATAAAACCATAAAACTTATCTTTTACTTACCCGATAAAACACAAATAAGACACGAATAAAAAAACTGATGTGAATTATTGCTGAGTTTCTGAGTATCTGAGTTACTGAGTTATAAATTCAGAAAAAAAATTTTTTTTCTGAGTTGTGTACTAACTCAGAAAAGTTCAGAATTTAAGAATTTAACACGAAATCTGAAAAATTTATTTTAGCTAAAAAGTATAAAAAACTTTTTTACTGACATAAAAAAGGTTTAAACAAAAAAAGAGATATTTTAAGAAAAATTTTTATTAATAATATTAATGTTTAAAAAATAAGGAGCTTTAAAAATAATAAAAAAATAAGGTTCTTTTATTATAAAAAAAAACAAATTTATTTCTATATTGCATACAAGGCAATTTATATCGTGGTCATGATGATAAGTCCTCTCGCAATTTTTACAAGTTTTGATTACATCTTTATCTTCATTTTAATATTTTATTCCACATAGCGAAGCAAAAAATATCAAATTTCTCTGAATTTGAAGCCAATAATCTTCCGGTCGGGTCCACGTGCAAAATTCGATTCTTATAATATGTCGCCTTAATACACTCCATTTGTTTAAACATATAACAAAACATGCAAAAATTTGGATGAGGAGTTAAACTTTCAACATAGCCATCAAATTTTTTTGATTGAAGAAAGCCCTCGCATGCTGTTTCAGCTGCAATTGTGTTTGAGTACCAGTCCATTGATTATTTATCTTTTAATTGTGATATAATTTTTTGTACACATCAACTTCAGCTACAGGCTCGTTTTTGGATTTTTTATACAAAATATATGCTGAAGCTGAACCATTGTGATAAAGAATTATCTCCTCGGCTATCTTAATCCTATCATCGCCAGTAATTTGAAATCTTTTATTAACAAACGATGACTTTGCTCCAGACTCAACTTCTAAGGTTTCTAAGTTTTGTTCCTCTTTAGATGGATTGACATTTTTATCTACATCTAAGGCTGAATTGTGGACATGATCGTTTTACAAGGACATCAACATCAAATGGATTACTTTTTATTATAAACCAATATTTTGCATTTTTCTCAATACAATCTTTGCAATAGCCATTTGTTCTCAAAAAAACAGTATCGATTCTTTGCTTTTTAAGATAAATTACGCTATTTTAGGTTGAATACGGACTTTTTTTGATCCTTTAAGCTCGACTGCATTTTCAAAATTTTTGATATAATCACCGGTAAGATGAAGAGTATTTTGATTACACTTATCTTTGTAAGAATTTTGACATATGTTTTCCAAATCTTTTTTTGAAATCGGAAAAACGAAGTCCATTTTTTCATAGAGAATTTTTTAGTTTTAAAAATTTTTTTTTTAACCGAAGAGATTTTAGATTTCATTTAAGCTCGTTTATTTATAAAAAAAATTTGTTGCGCCAAATAATTTTAGTAAGATTTGAAGTAATTACATGACCAAAAAAAGTTCTAGTTTATTTCAAAATATAAGATCAGTTTTTTGCAACAAGTCTTCAAATTAGGATAAAATTATTTGTAGCAATTATTTTTTGAGCGAAAAAATTAAAAAAAAAAAAAACACCGTCATCTAATTACTTTCAACTTCCAATGTTTAATTTTTTTAAAGAAGATATTTTTATCATATATTTTATTTAGGAATTATTATTTTAGTTTGCATTTAACCTGAGTTAGTACACAACTCGGAAAAAAAAATTTTTTTTTCTGAATTAATAACTCATTAACTCAAATATTCAGAAACACTGCAATAAATTCATATCAGTAATAAAAAACGTGTGACAAGACTGAACAATAACTGAAAATATGTATACAAGAAATTTTGCAATTTCAAATTTCAAAAATTATGATAATTTTGAAAAATACCAAAATTATCAAAATCATCAAACTAAAATTGATAAATTGAACGAATTTGACAGTCTTTTGGAGCCTAATTCGGAAAAATTGCCGAGCAGGTTTGAATGTTCGAATTGCAAGAACTCCTACAAATATGAAAAATCATTTAAAAACCATATGTTATATTGTAACATTGGTTTAAAAGATATGAAAAACGCAGAAACTTCTAAATTTCAGTGAAAGAATTTATAAACGGCGTAAATTTTATGAACGTCATACCAAAAAATGTGGCGAAAATGATAATGATTTAGATTCAATTGACGAATTAATTAAAGCATTTGGATTTACCAATGAATACTTTAATGATTCGAATAATGTTTGTGGTGTAGCAACCACAAGAACAAATCAAGTTTTTCTCTCAAAATAAAACTTTTATTTTATACACATTCAGATAAAATTTGAAACTGTTTAAAACTATAAAACGCTATTTACTTAAATACAAAATTCAAACATGGTTTAACAAGCATCACAATGACGCTAACTTTAAGCCTTTCATTTAACTACTTATCTTATTTACTATTTAGCCACATATGCTACTTTCTAGTTTATTTACAACTTTGTTCATTTTATTTACATATCTATTATTTACATTATTTACATCGGCTTCAGAACGGCCGTTTCTTTATTTATAAGTTTAGATTATCTAAAAATAAAATACTCTATAAAAGATGCTTCTTTTATTTATCAACACCATCCCCCAGCTTGGCAATAAAACAATGTTTGGTCGATGTTTAAAAGGAAAACCTAACGATTAATAAAACTTTTATGCCGAATTTTTCATGGTTTGAAAACCTCAAAGATTAAGTAATTGACGGTAATTTTGCGATTTTACATTTGAATCTAAATTCGGTCTTTAATAAATTTGAGCACATGTTTAAATTCCTGAATTCAGGTATTTGTGACATTTTGTGCTTAAACGGAGCCAAATTAGATACAATTATAAATTGTTTAGACGTGATCGAAGTATGAATGGTGCTGGAATAATTGTTTTTGTCAAAACTTGTTACAATGTTTTGGACTTCACATGTAGCGAAGATTTTAAAATAATTTATTTCAAATTATTAATCGATTAAAAAGTTTATTCATTTATTTCAACACACAAACCACCTAACGTAAGTAATTTTTTGTACTTGAATTATTTGGAAGATTTTATTTTAAAAAAGGATTTGAATAATATCTGGTTTATATTAGGTGATTTAAACATGGACCTTTTAACTAATAAAGGGGAGAAGTTAAAAGAGTTCATGCCTTAAGTAATTTCGTAAAAAATCCAACTAGAATAGGAAAAAATAAAAAAAGAGGTGACACATCAAGTTTAATTGATGTTGTCCTACACAATAAAAATGATATTGTGTCAACAAAAATTGTTGAATTTCCTTATAGTGGCCATGATATTGTTGTTGTTAACTGGAATATTGTGGCTAAGAAATGTACATGTGAGTTCGTTTTTGCAAGAAAGCTTTCATCAAAAAAGATTGATGAAATAGCATTAGAACTAAATGAAATCGACTTCGATTTTAAATGAAATTAAAAATGTATATTTACGTTGGTCATTATTTAAACAAATTATTATTAATAGTATAAATAACGTAGCACCATTAATAAAATGTAAATCTAGGAAATTAAAAAGCTTACCATGGTATGATGGGGAACTAATTAAGGCTGAGAGGCGCAAGTCAAAAGCCTACAAAAAATATAGATTAAATTCTAATTTTTTAAAAGAGGAGTAAATAAGGGCCCGGCAGGATTATCAATCGCTATTAAGGGCAAAAAAAACAAAAATATTTTGATAATTTTAAACCGAAAAATTTCAAAAATTCTGCTGAATTTTGGAAATTCCATTCTCAGAACGTGAACCTAAAATCTGATCAAAGTGATAAAGCTTTTCCTAAATCTGTAAAGGTTTATGACCAAGTAATAAATTATTAGAAAAAAATCGCTTATCATTTCAATAATTTTTTAGCTCTTTTAAATCAGATAAAGAAATTCCTGACGAATAACAAATTTACGTATAATATTTTTAATAAAAATATTATTTAGTTTTAAAGATTTAGTTTTAAAGAAACTTCTTTAAGTGAAGTTGAAAAAACCATAGATACAATAAATGTTAAATCATCACAAGGAATTTCAGAGATTACAATAAAATAATTAAGGGATGTAAGCCTATAATTTTTCCATTAATTGTTGTTTAATGACTGTATAGCTCAGGCAGACTACAGTCGAACCTCGTTAATCCGGACCTCGCTAATCCAGAAACCTCGTTTTTTCGGCATGATTTCTAATTTCCATTTCCATTTGGTAAAATGTAGTTTTAACTCAATAATCCGGCAATTTCGATAAACCGGCATAAAAAGTCTCCACCAATCGATCCGGATTAACGAGGTTGAACTGTATATTGAAAATGGAAATGTGCGATAGTTACTCCTATTTATAAAAAGGGAGATATTGATAGTTTAAATAACTACCGAGGTATATCTGTTTTGGCAACGTTTAATAAAATTTTCAAATTAAGGATTTCTTGCAAAACAAATTAATGATTTCTTTTTATCTAATAAGTTTTTTAATAAAAATCAGAATGGATTTAGAATTTTTCATTCATGCGAAACAGCTTTACATGAAATTCTAAATTTTTGTGGAAAGAATTTAGATCTCAAAAAAATAATTGCCTTACTTTTTGTAGATTTTAAGAAAGCATTTGATATGCTTAAAAGATGCCTTTTTATCTATAAGCTTCTTGAAAATTTTTTAGTAAAACTGATAGGATATTTTTTTATAAAAATTGTAAAAGTTGATGAAGCATTATCAGATAAGTGTGAACTTGATATCGGGGTTCCTCAGGGCTCGATTCAAGGCTCACTATTCTTTATAATTTTTATCAATGATTTACCTGATTATCTTGAGGAAATTTTGTCAAATTGATTGCTGACGATAAAACTCTTGTGTTTATCTCAAATAGTTTTTTCTCATTAAATGATACGTTAAAAAAAGG
This sequence comes from Brachionus calyciflorus, assembly GCA_002922825.1. NCBI lineage: Eukaryota > Metazoa > Rotifera > Eurotatoria > Ploima > Brachionidae > Brachionus > Brachionus calyciflorus. Next base: position 356,748 of record NTPY01000511.1, read on the forward strand.
AATTGAAAGATTAAACGAATGGTGTAAATACAATCAACTTTACATTAACTGGGATAAAACTAAAATTATGTTTATTCCTAATAGGAGGCTAAAAAGAGTAAATTCTATTCTTTTTCAAAATAATGAAATAGAATTTGTTGAAAAGTTTAAACTTCTCGGAGTAACATTAGATACAAAGCTAAATTTTGGTGCATTTATTAGTCAACAATGCTTAGCTTTCAATAGGAGACTTTACTCGATTAAAACGATTTTTTATCTTCCTTTTGATGTTAAACTCCTTTTTTTTTAAAGATTTTATGTTACCATTCTTTGACTATTGTTCGTCTATCCTTTTATATGTAAACAAAAACCTTATAAGATTTGTAAGTTATACTATTTTACCCTTTTTAGATTATTTAAATTAGATTAAGATGGTCTTCCAGATGAAACTTTTCAAAAAATTGTAGAACAGTATGGTCTCAGTTCTTTTCATCATTGGTTAATTTTCCGTATTCTTGTTTTTACTGCGAAAATCTGCACTGAAGAACAAGCCCCGGAAGAATTAAAAGAAGAAATTAGCTTGACTGAGTTAAATAACATTCACTATAATTTAAGAAATAATAAAACCAGCAAAGTTCTTCATGGTTTTTCTAGTACAAAGTTTGGTTGTTTGATGTTTAGATATAAATTAAGAACGATAATTAATATTTTGAAATTTCTAGATTTTTATACGGATTTAAAACAATTCAAAGTAAATCTGTATAAAGATATAGATAAAATTTTAAAAATTTTTACTAATATAAATGAATTAGATTAAAAAATTTTTAAAAATAGTATACTATTCCATTGGCAAGTTTTTTTTTTAATTAGATTTTTTTTATGTCCAATTTTATTCAAAAAAGGCCAAGGAATGGAACTTATGTTCCCAATAAATTTTGCTGAAAATAAAGCCTAAACTAGTCTTTTACTTAAATTCGGAGTTAAAAGCTGTTTATCTTTTTTTATTCAACCTTAATTTAGGCATATTTTCCTTTTACTTATGGCTTGAAAAGAATCGAATTTTGTTTTTTTTACTAATTTAGAAGACAAGTATAAATTATGTAAACACACATGATTCAGCAATGTTAGCCATTTGTCTTCTAAATTAGAAAAAAAGCAAAAATTTCAATTTTCTAAACCAAATGATTCGTTGATTCAAGTTAAAAATTTAGTTAAAAAAAAAAAAGAGATAAACATCTTTTAACTCCGAATTTAACTAAAGGACTAGTTCAAGTTTCATTTTCAGCAAACTTTATTGTGAAAAAATATACCATTCTTTGGCCTTTTTTGAATAAAATTGTACATAAAAAAAATCTAATTAAAAAAAAACTTGCCATTGGAGATGGCACCGCTATGAATGGCAGTCTAGGTCATCAATACATGCCAATGGCGCGGCTCGGTTTAAAAATGATCCATGGATAATTGAACTTGCTAAAAAAGTTTATTTAGACAGACCCGCTAAAAAAGATTAAGAAAAATAGTTTTAAAAGAAGATGAAAAACAAGAACTCAAAAATTTAATTGTTGAGGGTGAAAATGCCGAAGAAAAAGTTATTAATAACGTTGACCCACTAATTTCTGCCATGATTCCAAAAGATTCATATTTTACTGATCATGGACTCGACTTACATCCATGTTCAATTAATTTTAATACAATTGCTGAGGAAGAATATGGTAAAGACTATTCAAATTTGGTAAACTGTTGCCAAAGACATACATCTAGGATTGATGGTTATTGTAAATGCAAGACTCATAGAAAATGTAAGCTCGAATTTCTAATCTCAGTTCAGCCCATAACTGAATTTGTATTTACTAAAACAAGCTCATCAATTGTTGCCGAAATCAAACTAAAAAGAAATGACCCAAACATAAATGTTCATAATATCTTGTTTTGCCGCCATTGGAGAGGCAATATAGATATGCAAATAATCATCGATAAAAATGCCGCTTTAAGATACATTTTAGAATATGCTGCTAAGACTGAGAAATCAAGTCAAACAAATTAGAAACTTTTGAAAACAGTTTTAAATTTTTCCAAAGAAGGGAATAATCAAAAATCAAAATTACGTTCAATTATGCTTAAAACATTATGTAGCGAACGTGATATTGGTCAATGTGAAGTGTGTAGATAATGAGCGGATCTCTTTATCAAAGCACTTTTCACTATATAACACAATCATTGGATTTAAATAACAAATTAATCTACTTAAAAAAGGAGCGAAATAAAATTTAAAAAGTCCTCATTGCCTCGTTTATTCCAAAAGAAAACAAATAAACAAAAAAGTATATTTCTGTCAAAATTTTCAAATAAAAAATAATGACATAATAACGCGACCGGACCCGGATAAAGTTGTTATTAAACCAATCCTAAATTACGATTTAATCCTGAAAACATAGAAAATCACAAAAAATTTTGCTTTTAACAATTGATGTTATTTTGAAACTTTTTCCAAGTTTAAAATTTTTTAATGATTATTTCATATGAAAATAAATGTGTTTTATTTTTAAAAAACAAAGAATTGTGATTGGATCAAAAAATATTGCAATAAGAATGAAATTATTCGTTTTTTAATTTTTTTAATTAATAAAACGGATAAAAAAGAACAAGAAAATAGGATTGATAAAACAAAGGATAGAAAATTTGTTAAAATTGCATTATATTTTTTTTGAAATCTTATTTTTTCATCAAATTAAAATAAAGTTAAAAAAAATACCACTTTTACATAGAGATATTTTCATATGTAAAGGAGCTAAAAAGAATTAGTGAAGAATATGATCAAGTACATGAGACCCAAATGGTAATACGTAGTTCACTGAACTCTCTGAACTTGTCCCTATAATTTTTTATAAACATAATCTCAATTTGAATTAAATTATCCAACTTTTCGTTACTCGCATAATAAAAGCTATGCTTCAAGTATCTTATTTTCTTAAATTTAACTTAAGTTTACTTAGCTGAGTGAGTTAAGAGAAGAAAAACTAATTTCTTTTTAATTTAATTTTATTTCAAACAAGGAGGGGAGGATCCTCCCCTCCCTTACCTCCCCTCCGATTTTATATATTTATTATCTAAGTAACTAAAAGTTGGTTTTTAATTGTAGGCTATACAAAGCTAAGGAAGTTGGTAATGAATTTTAAAAGGTCTATTCTCAATTTGATCCCATCATTAAAAACCTGTTCATAAAAATAAATATATCCTTATAACCAACTTTTTTCTCAAAAAAACTGTTAAGCTGATTGGGTTTCAATGTTTGAAACCTTTTTTTAAAAACTGGTTCTTGGCCATTAATTGTTTTTCTATTAAGATCCACTCTTTCTTTTTAAATTTTTGAATCGTTTTTGACCCAAAAAAACTAATAGATTATTTTAAAAAAAACTAATAGACTATTAAGACGCTTGCATTATTTATTTCAAAAATTTAACAGTAAATTGATTCAAAATAATTAAATTGACCTTTTTATGTTTTTGGAATGTGAAGATAAAAAATTTCGCAATTTTACAAATTTATTTCTGAACCATTTGTTTTAATTTTAATTCAGAAATTCTAAGTAACGTTTAGATAGTAATTGAACTCCAAGATCTTGTCAGTGATAGGAGACGAATTAAGCTAACCTACCTGTGTTGACTTTAATGAAAAATCTCTGATCGCCTAAAAATTGAATTAAGGAGCAAAAATTAGCAAGCCTAAAGATATGTTTAATAATACAATCTAAAATTTAGATAATCATTATTTTTTGTAAAACTTAATATTATTAATTAATAATTTTCGATTTTATTCAGAAAGCTGTACGATACGGATATAAGTGCGCGAAGAGCTTAGTTCCCTTTAAGTATGTAATATTTCGGTACGGGAATGATTTAACGTTTAATTAAAGGCAAAAATTCTTAACTGACAAAAAAACTTTTTTTATCTCATTTATCTTTTTCTTTTTCATAAGAAATAAGATAAGGGCAAATTATTTTATTTACCAACTTTCAAATTTATTTACGATTAAACAGTTTCTATAAATAATTTAGAAAAAATTTATTATTATTATTATTATTTATTGAAAATTTTTAAGTCACATTGACAAAAATAAAAAAAAATTAATGTTAAAAAAAGAAAATTTTCACGTATTTAATAAAAATAGATGATATTACTCTTTGTTGGAAAATAAAAATTTTAAGAGATTATTTAGAACTTGATACCAGTATAGAGCATCACTTCTTTGTTCTAAATTTTGGCATATTTTATTGACCACAAATTTTACTGATTCAACCAGACCAGAATTGAGATTTTTATAACTAAATTCAATCAAAGCTTTAACTATTTTGAGTTCATAATCGAAACAATTAATGAATAGACGTTTCTCTAAACATTTTAGTTGTGCACAGAATGATGTATTTTTTTTGCTTAATATTTGGGTTTCCCTTATATGGAATAAAACATCTTTACAACTTCTTAAAATTTGTTCGAAAAAGAAAATTTTGTGTTTATAGTAGATTTGACCTACTGATTCTAGCTTAAGTGCTTCATTTAAAGGTGTTATATGTGTATATTTTTTCAATCCAATCATATAATTCGTTCTTAAGGCTTTGAAATATTTTTTGTGTTGAAGAGATATTAATTTTTTTAGAAATTTGTGCTTAAAAATTCTTGATTTGTGGTGAAGAGATTTTTTAATAAAAATGATTTTGAAGAGTTTTTTTATTGTTAGAGGATTTTTGTTTGGAAAGAGGGAGAACAATTAAATAAAAGTAAGTAGGTAGTTTAACCGACCTCGACGTCGGTTTCAACTTACCTGATAAAATAAATTTTTTTTTAGTATTTTTAACGATGAAAAAGAAATTTAAAAGATGACAGAAATTCCCAGGTCACATAAGTCCCAAGTTCACAGAAACCAAAAGATCAAAAAAATATTATTTTAAGAATCATTGTATAATCGAAAAATAGTTAAGAAATTCTTGATATTGAACTAGGAGTGTCACGTTGCTTCGCTGCCGGTGTAAATATAAAATAAAGTATTAATTTTTCATCAAAGACCATAATTAATGTTTATTTGTGACTGGGAATGACTTCAAGTTTAATTGTGAAATAAAATGAAAATCGAAAAGAAAATCTCTAAAATAGAGAATTAAGAAGGACCTTTTCAGTTCATAAAAAACATAAAAAATATTTTTAGTTAACCATGCTTTAAAAAGTTTGATTTTAATTTTAAACAATTTGGTTCATAATAACCGAAATAAAGATTACTAAACTATCCGAAAAACTAAATTTTTAATGAATAAATGAGTAAAAAAGTATTTATCACTTTAATGTGTAGCGTTTTATTACATTTAATTGGCTGATTTTAAGTATTTTACAGATTTAAGTGTAATTGTTAACACATAAAAGTGGATAATACTCTTTGCACTCAGAATATTTACAGTGTTGAGCCTTAAAAAACTTAAGCATTAAAACTACTTTCCGTAGTCCTATTTAAGTTTCCATTTTAGTCCTGTTTCAAAAACTCCATCAATTTAAGCAAAATTGACGAGGCGCCCTTTAGTTAATTTAATAAATTTTTATAACCAATTTCAGCTTAATTAAAAAAGAGACTTTAAGTTTTTTAATTTATTGCTAGTTGACTACCAATTTAAGTTAAATGAAAAAGCGCCTAATATCAATCCAATTTAATATCAGAAAGACTAAATTTTTTTCGCAATAATCAAAGACAGTCGGCAAGTCAATAGCTCTTAATTTTTAATTAATCTATTTGCCAATAAACTCCACCCATTCTCGTATACATATCTTTTAACATGGCGAGGATTTTTTGTTCAATACAACAATTGAAAATTCAAAAACTAATTTATATATATTTATATATAATATATATAATAAACAAAACAAAAATAACATTAAATTGGCCGGTTCTCGTTGTGAAAAATACAAATTATAAAAGACTAGACTATTAGAAACATACTAAGGGAAAAAAATAAAGGTAAAATCACTATAAATACAAAGAAAAATATAAAAAAAAAAGAAAGAAAAACGTACACTGTAAATTTTTAATGCGTAAAATACAGAGCATAAATGCGAATTTTAGGATTTCCTCCATTTATGCGTAAAAGAAATCCAGAAAGATATTATACATATATGCGTAAATTTATTGAGCATTTTTGCGTTGACAAAAAACGCATAAATGAGTAAATTTAATCACATATATGGGTCTTTATTTACGTATTTATGTACAAGCTTTTTTGTTTTAAATTTATAGATTAATAATAAAAAAAAGTTATTTTTAATTAATTAAAAGTACTTTATTAAAATTAATCACTGAAAAAAGTCAAAAAAAAAATTACATTTGGACATTTTAAAAAGAAAATTTTTATACAAAAAGATTAAAAAAAGCGAAATTATCGCAAAACTTTTTTTGAGCTTTTTAAATTAGGATAGAAAAAATTTATTTTATTTCTAATCGAGTAAAACGGTAAAGGCTTTAGTTGGCTTTCTTCCAAGTCAAGAAAGATTTTTCTTTTGAATTTCGAACTTGATTTAAAACTTATATTTTAATCGTTTGAAATTTTGATTTAGAACTTGGATATTAGAAAACATGTTTTTTTCACTGCTTTCCCTTTTATTAAAGAAATATTTAAGATTGGGAAATGATTTTTTTTAAATTTTTTAATTACCTTGCTAAAATGCTTGAAATTAAAATGGAGCTTTTAATTTTGATTATTTAACCGTTTTCTGGAAAAGTAAACAAAGGTTAAGAAATTTAAAGGTAAAATTTTTTTAAAAAATTTACTTGTTGCATTTTGAACTTTAAAAAAAAAAGATGTCGAAAAAGATTTTTTTCAATAATAGAAAAGTTTAATTTATATTGAAAGTTGATACACATATATGCTCAATATTTTTTTAACAAAAATGCGCAAAATCTTACACTTTTATGCGTAACTTATTTTTAAAGATTAAATTTACATTTATGCGTAAATTTATTGAGCATTTTTGCGTTGACAAAAAACGCATTTATGAGTAACTTTGAATCTTCCTCTTTTATGCCTATCTTATTTTTAAAGATTGAAAACTTTTTGAGCTTAAATGCTCGACAGTTGAATAAATTAAGTTTTTTTTGAACCTAAATGCGTATCCCAAAATAATATTCGCCTAAATGCATAAACTTTTGCTTATAAATGCGTAAAAAAATGCGTAATCCTAAAAAATACGCATAAATGTGATGAAAAGTTGGAATTTACGCATTAAAAATTTACAGTGTGTAAGTGATTTAATTTCAAGTGTTTCTTTTTCTTAAATAAGAAAAACTGAGTTTGAAAGAAACTTGAAATCTTTGTTGCGAGGAATGAAGCAGCGCGACGAGTTTAATAACGAGACGCGTATAAATATAAAAAGACGATATAGCGGATGATTTTGCTGGGGAACACTTGTTGAACTCTTAAGGTTTTAATTGGTTATTTTTTAAACAATAAAAAAATTATCATAAGGAAATCAAACAAAAGAAATTAATTTTTAATTGTTTAAAAATGGATGCGTAGTCAATTAAATTATGCAATAAATTGTGACATTAATTTAGTCTTTATTTTAGTCTTTAAATTTTGTTAATAAGTATATAAAGGACCATGCCTCCCCTCAAATCCGGAAAATTAAAATTTTTTTTAAAAATTAAATTTCTTTTTTTTTTAATTTTGATTGTTTAAAGAAAATAAAAAATTAACGGTTTGTTACTCGCATAACAAAAGCTATGCTTCTCTATTTATTTGTTGCATTTATAATTTAAACAGTTAAATGTTATTACTGCTTTGCGTATGCAACAGTTTATAAAGAAAGGATGGGATCATTTTGAAAATTTTTATTGAGCGATGGGAAAAAATTAACAGGCTTTCACTCAAAATTATTATCTAAGTGGTCTGATGCTTACTTCGAAAAATACCCGGACTTGTTCCGACCACCTATTTTCTGGTAGAAAATTGTCATAGAGGGATATTAATTTTGAGCGAATAAAAATGCTCAGTTATAATAAACTGAAATTGTCGGAATTTACTAAAGAAAAATTGCAAAGTTAAATTAAAATTTTAAAAAAATTTTATTTAATCGAAATTTATGTTTTTATTGATAAATTTATATTTGTGAATACATTTTTATAAATGTCAACTTCAGTTTTATTCAAAAATATTTGTTCTAAGCTTTTAAAACCAGTAAAGCTCTGATTATTAAATGGGATCGAATTTCCACTGATTCTCAAAATTTTTAAAAGACTAAAACTTCTTAAATAGTTAAAATCAATAGATTTTAACTGGCAATCCGAAATATCTAAATCACGCAAACTTGAATTTTGTGAAGTAATCAATGAATAATTTAAATTGCCTAAAGGATTCGAATTTAACAATAAAATAGTCCACTTCTGGATAGATCTATTAACGTTTGAAATAAACGAGCAAGTTCACTTTGATCCAAAACTGAGTCTTAATTTGAAAAAGTAGAAAAAAAGTTTTAAGAGATTGCAGTGCTGCTACGATAATTGTACGAAAAATTACGTAAAATTACCAAAAATTGCTTGAATTCGTGTAATTTTACGTAAATTTACCAGAGTAAAAAATTCTAAAATTACCAGATTTTACGTAATTTTAAGGGAAAAGTAAAAAATCCAAAAAAAATAATTAAAAAATATTGGAAATTATTAAAATTTTATTTTTCGAAAAAAAGAATAGATTTTTTTTATCTTTTTTTATTATTTTTTTTACTACAGTACAATCCGGAATAAAGTTAACGAAAACATAAACAATGTTTATACAGAGCATACACAAAATCGACTCAAAACCATTTTAAATGTTTCTGTTTCTGTTTGGTTTTGCTTCTGCTTTGGTTTTGTTTTGTGTATGTTCTGTTTAAACAATATTTAAACAGGTCGTTAACTTTGTTTTGGATTGTACTGTATATTTTACTATTTTTTACTTAAATTAACCTTTATTTACTAAAATATTACGTAAATTTACGTAACAAAAATTTAAATAGAATATTTAAAAAATTTCGGAAAATTTCCTTTTTTTCCAAGAATTTGACATTTTTTGGATTTTCAAAGAGAAGCTTTGTAAATGTAGATTGCATAAGACTTACAAAATTGTAATTTAAAAAAACAAGAGAATCAAATAATTGAATTAAAGTAAAAAATAAAACAATCATACTCTCAGTTAAGACGCAAGAACCGGCCAAAAAGGCTTACATGGCTTTATTAAAATTAAATCTGTTATTATATAAGCAGATTAGTTATTATAAAAGCACTTTTTCGATGTCGTAAATTCAAATGAATGATTGGCGATGACTTATGTGAATTACTGAAGATGGATTTGAGTATTTAAAACCAAAAAAAATAGTGAAAAAATTTTTTCTTTTTTACATTTTTTGACTTTTTCATTCTTTTTGATAAATTTTTTTATGTTCTACATTTTTTGCCTGCTTTAAATTAATTATTCTCGGACAACTTTTTATGCGGAAAACGAATTTGAAAAGAAAATTTTAAAAAAGCACTGGGACTAACCTATTGAAACTTAAAAACAAGAAAAGTTTTCAAATTTAAATATCAATAAGTTAAAAGGACGAAGCTTGGTATTTCACATTATTATTTGAAAAAGGAATCTGAGCTGAATAAAATAATATATATTGTTGCTCATCGTTGAGTGACAATGTCTCTTGTAAAAAAAAAATCTTGCAAGAAAAAAATTATACCTGACAAAAAGTGAAATGATAAGCTTTAAAATGATTTATAAAACTAAAGTTTAGCGTGAAATGAAAAATCGTGAAAAATGAAAAATTGAATGAATTCTTCAATCAAACTTTTTATAAAACTAAAATACTCAGGAACGAAAGTTCAAAATTATAATGAATGTTTAAACCCAGAGAAAACACCTAAATCAAATAAAAACGAAGGGACGACCAGTTCAACATACATAAAAAAAATTTCAACGTACACATCAAAATTTTTCAACAGACATATTATTCCATCTCAACAGATTTAACTTCTAAACATACAAAATGACTTTAAAACGCACAAAAATATGTTCAACATACATAAAAAAATATTTAAAACAAAATATTTTTTTTTCGGTTTTTTTAAACTTACAGATCTATCCTAATAATTGTTCTAATATTAATATTGGTCTTCATATTTTAAACATTGATTCTGTTATCATTTATGACTCAAAAAATTTGGTTCCCAGAGATGTTTTTGTTACCAATAGCTGATGGTCAAAAAAAGCCATAGCTACACTGGTCAGAGATTTATTTTTTATTGTTTGTCAACTTAAATCGTTCCGTAATTTTTATTTAAATTGACTAGTTACTGATACAGGACGGGCCTAATTTAACTTTTTTTTTAAAAAAAGTCTGTTGTTCTAAGAAATATGTATGTTATTCAGATTTTGTGCGTTGAAATTTTTTTGTATGTTTTGATTTTCAGTATGTGCACTGAAAAGTTTCACTATGTCTGTTGAAAATATTTTTTTTTTGGTGAAACAACAATCTCTAAATAAAAGTTAAAATCCTAAATAAAAATTATAAATAAAAATTAAATAGGGCGCTTTGAAATAGGAGCTTTGCGACACTTACTTGTTTTACTTTTTACCGAAAATTACGTGAAATCGTTTAAAACGTAAAATCAGGTAATTTTTGGTAATTTTACAATTTTTTACTTTACAAATTTTCGTAAAATTACACGAATTCACGTAATTTTTGGGGCAAAATAAAGTTTAATTACTATTACTTTTTTAGTTTTCAATTTGAATTTTTGCAAAAGCAAATTAAAACACTGTATCGTAGCAGCACTGTAGGTTAAATTTTCTTTACAATTCAAAAAATGAACTCTAGGCAGTTTTTTCTCTCTTAAGTAAATATTCGTTTTTCCATAGAAAAATTTTTTTTCAATTGAACTATAAATGGTACAAATTTCTTTTTTATTATACTTAAAAAATTGACATGATGAAACAAATGAAAAGCATGTTTGAATACATATCAATTTGGATGGTGTTGAAAATTCATTAAGAACGAATGTTTTATCTTGATGGAAAATTATTTCATTATTGAATTTATTTTTGTAAACCATTCAGCTAAATTTTTTTTTTAAATTTTGTAATTCTTTTTTGTTTTAAGTCTACACAATTGTTTTAAATTACTTGATTCAATACATCGAAAATAAAGATAAAAAGATCTGAGTTTTTTGAAATTTCATTTTTTTTTCTTTTAGATTTGACAAAAAAATGAAAGATTTTAAATTTTTCAATGTTTGTTCAATATTTTAATATTTTTTTTTATTTTCAGATAATTTTTCAAAGACGTCAGTTTAGAAATAACAAATATTTTAGTCTAGATCAAACAATTTTCAACAAGAAAATCTTTTAGAGGAAATACTGTTTTTGTAAAATTTAAAATAAAATGTAATATTTGATTTTTATTTTATATTTGTTTTATAATCTCTGTTTTTTTTAAAGGAATTTTGAAAGCTTAGAATTAAACTGTGTCATTAAGTTGAAAAATTTTATGATAGTTTATTGTCATGGCATCAAGACATCAAGTTTTTAAGAGACGGAATTAATAGGAAAATTAAGAATTTCTTAAAAAAAAAGACTGTGATCGATCTGTTCAACTAGATTTTTTTCTTATTGAAATTTGCTCGAGATTTTTAATTGTTATTTGAGAATAATCCATTCATTTTTACATTATTATTTCATATCTAAAAATATGGGTCTGTAATATTTAATTTTTTTTTAATTTTTAAATTAATATGCAGGACGAAGTAAGCAACTGACTACTTTAATCAATAGTTTTGCGTGAAAGCTCGAAAAATTTAATGATAAATAAAATTTCATGCAAATTGGAAGTTATTATAACCGGAAACTATTGTAATTAATTTTATTTGTTTTATTTTTTTTTTATATAAATCAGAGTTGTTCAAAAGTCAAAAAGACGCAAAACTCAAGTCAAAGTTTAACTTTTACTTTCATAAATAAATTTTTGAATTTTATTCGAAAAATTCTTTTTTTTAAATTTAATTTTTTCAATGAAATAAGACCTAATCTAAAATTATTTAATGTTTAAAATTTTATTTTTGAAACAAATTCACTAAAAAACAATGTAGATTTCAAAAATATAATTTTAAAGTCAAGTTTAGACTTGAGTTTCGTCAGGTTTTTTTTTAAAGCCAAGTCATTACTTGACTTTTGTTTTGTTTAATATTCAAAGTGAAATTCTGACTTGACTTTGAGAAATATTTCAGCCTAAGTCAAGTCACGACTTGACTTCATTTTAATTTCAATTTTCAAGTCAATTTTTTACTTGACTTTAAATTTTTTTTTATTCAAAGTCAATTCATTACTTTACTTTACTTCAGTATTTATTTGAAAGTCAAGTAACGACTTGACTTTGATTAAAAAAATTTAAAGTAAAGTCAAAACTTTACTTTATTATTAAAAAAGAATCTAAGTAAAGTGTTTACTTTACTTTGACTTTTGACCAACTCTGATATAAATTTTTTTTTTCATAAGTGTTTAATAAATAAAATCTTAATTACTTAAAACTGTTTTTGTGATTCCTCATAAACTCATACCACAGGAAATCAATACCTCTAATCTAATACTAATGGAATTTCATACCATTGAATTTAATACCACGCGCAAATAAATACTATATTACATAAATACAGCAAAATAAGAACATTTTACTTTGATCCTAAGGCAAATTAATACCGCAATCAAATTAATACCTAGATAAAACACTTTTAAAAAACAAAACACTTTTCTGTCATGGATTTTATAAATGTTTCTATATCAAAAACGTCAATAAAATATAAATAAAAAATTATTAATTTCTTGCTTAAATTTTATTGACAAAAATAATAATTTATTCTCGACTAGTTTCGCCTCCTTTGGGCTTTTTCAAGAGTCTAAAAATCAAATAAAATAAAAATTAAAAAATTTTTTCAAAATACAAAAAATGCTTAGTAATAAAACTAAAAAATACAACATCATAAAAAACATAATTTTTTCAAATTATGGAAATTTCCAATTTTAGAATTTAAAATTTCAAATTTAAAAACACTTTTGAAGAGAAAAATTAAATCCATTTCAACAGATCTTCTTTGTGAAGTTTCAATTAAATTGTCTTGAAATACACATACTCTAAAATCATTTGGAATATTATGTCCAATAGTCCGAAAATGTACTGCCAATTCATTTTCAAGTTTAAAATAAGGCACAAATCTCTTAATACAATTCAAATGCTGATTAATCCTTATACGCAATGACTTTTTATAAATTTATGTTTTTCTTTTTATGTTTATTATTATATTTCCATAATTGGTATTTTAAAGTATTTCATAGTGCCTCAAATCATAAAACACGGAACTACTATTATTTAGTATTTATGAATTTTGACCTTACATAATAAAATTTTTTTTACAAAATTTTCATCACGAATTGTAAATAAGCTCATTAGCTTTAATTAAAAATCAAAATCATTGAGATAGGTTAATTCAGATACTTTAAACTATAAGTTTATACAGATTATCATATGAAGCACTTTACAATTAATTCAAATTCTAAATAGACCTGTAAGCAATCTTTATTAAAATTCAAAACTATTTCAAAAACAAAGATTTTACTCAACATATTAGATTTTTATATTTTCTTGGTAAAAATAAAAAATAAAATAATTGACGTGGTATTAAATTGCTTTTTGATTTTTATTTTTAATATTAATTTGCTTTGGTATTAGATTCCCGTGGTATTAATTTGTAATTTACCATTAATTTTCTGAACAAATGAATTTTGGATAATCAAATTTTTCTGATTTTGAGTCTAGTAGGTTATGTGATCAGCTGATCATCTAATATGTGGTCATACCCTGATCACCGGTTTTATGATCATCGACCATCACCTAAACCTTGATCACCTAATATGTAATCAGAAAATTTTTATTTAAAAATTAATTAGGTTCTAGTGATCATTATTCAGATTATGTGGTCAGTAATAAAAATAGGCAATCAGTTTTAGAATAAGGTGCCCGGGAAATAAAAAACGCTAATTCTTCCCGTTTAAACGCATTTTTTGCTTTTTTGCAATAAACGCCAAAAACTGTTTCGTCTTTTGGCGGACGCTCATGGCGGCACCAACTGAGCCATCTTTCCCATACATTTATTGTTTACTTTTATTTTACTTGATTAATAATTACATTTAAATTCAACTTGTTCATGTACGTTAAAAATTACGCATTTTGATGCAAAAAAAATTCACTTAAATAAAAAGTAGTTTTATTGAAAAAAAGTATAATTTTGCTTATGGTGACCTTGAAGCTCTGATTAAAATGATGGAGATGCCGAGAGTGATGAAAAAATTTCTGGCTACCAAACCGACTAGGAGTTGGATCATGTAAACCTGGGGATCAATGATATTATAATTTGTGCTGGAGTTTTCTTATGTTAAACACTCCAAATAATAAAAGAAATCATATTACATAACCGATTAAACGACTTCAAATTATTATCTTCTGATTAGAAAGATCGCATGTCTTACTTATTCAAAAACAAAAGCAAACAAGCTTGATTTCTTTTAATTTCAAACCTTTTAATTTCAAACCTTTTAATTCATCTTATTTATATTTCTACCTCCAGATCAAAAAAAAAATATTATTGAATGAATAAAGAATTCTTAAATTCCTTAATAGCTGGTTAAATTTTTTTTTCAAAATAAAATCAAATTATGAAAAAATCTTTTAATTTTTTTTATTTAAAAAACAAAAAAAAATTCAAAATGTTTGGTTCGATTTTCTTTTTTTTAATAATAATAAATCTATTTATGACATTAAGTGGTCAAGAGGCTTATTTTAGTAATAAATTTCTAGTCCAAAATACGTCTAATATTGAACATTGTCTACAATTTAGTAAAATATCCCAAATGGTTTTTCTATATGGTCAAGCAAATATCTACAATTTGGCCATAAAAGTAAGAAATTTTAATGATTTTGAGCAAATTAGACTTGATTGTATTTCACCAAAGAATACTTCTATCGGAATACTAACCTTAATTCCTAAAAGACCAATAGCTTTATCGAATAACTTAAACTTAAATCATTCGATTTTTCAAATCAATACAATAACTTTCAAATTTATTTACATTAATAAAATCGACTCTAATTTAAATATTTTTCATAATTTCTTCAATGACAAAATCTTAATTCACATTGAATTTTATTATTCTACATTCGGCTTAGAACATCTAAATCTACAATGCAGAATTAAAAATAATTTAACAATACTTAAAAAAGTTTTTAGTCTAACTTATGTATTCACTTGTATTTACACTTTGAATACGTGTCCGCTTTTATTTTATAACAGTGACATAAGTGATCTTAATTTTAATGGCTTAAGTAACACTATTATCAAGAACAATTATTTTACTTTTATATCTATAAATTATGATTTAAATTTTAAAATTAATAAACTAAGTTTATCATTTTATAGAGGCCTTTTGAATCCTAATTTACTTGATATAAACGTTTTTAAACAAGTAAGAAGTATTTATTTATATGGTCAAATTAAAAAAATTCACAATCATATCTTTGAGAATTTTACCAATCTTACAGAAATAAGATTTTTTCTAGATAAATTGGATGTAATTTTAATTGAGGGTTTAGATTGGCTCAATAGTATAAATTCAATAATTAATCTGAACACTATTAAAATTGTAATTAACAATTACAAATATCCAAACATAGATTTTTGTGTTTTCAAAAAAGTACCTCAAAATCGTCATATTTTATTTCAATTATTTTTATACAGAGCCAATTGTACATGCTTAATTTTATGGCTTTATAAAATTTATTACTTTGACGATGGCCTTAGACTTTTAAATCGAAATGAATTATGTTCAAATTTAGTTCTATTAAATTCTACTTGTAATTTTGAGACGATCAAATGCCAAATGAGAACAGATTTCGATTTGACAAAACAAGATAAGTTATATGAGTCTGAAATATTGACTTTGACTAGTTTGATCTTGACTCCTTTTTTTTCCATTATGGGCCTATTTGGAAATTTATTAAATATTTTAGTCCTAAAAATGAACGCAAAATTATCAAATGAAAAGGTCTCTATTATTCATAAATTAATGGTTCTTAATTCAATAGTCAATTTTTTGTATTGTTTAATTAGTTTATTACATTTAATGAATATCTGTATTGGAATAAATGGTGTTTATTGTCCATTTATAAGTCGATCTATTTCTGTTCAAATTTTTGAAATTTATATTAGAGACTATTTTGGTAATATTTTGAAAACTTTATCTAATTTTTTGTGTGTAGGTATTTCACTAAGTCGTTATGGTTCACTTATTAATAGAACTTTGTTTAGAAATATTTTTCAAAATAAAAAAATTCTAGTCCCTTTAATAATTGTTGTATTTGTTTTACATTTGGATAAAATATTTACTAGTAGAATTGTCTATGACAATCTATTAGCACATATTATTGATGATTATATAGAATCACCATTCAGAAATACATTTATTAATGCTTTTGAAAAAGATAAAGATGTTGCAATACAAAGATCGCCATTTTCGATTCGACAAAATAATCCCATTTATTTGGCTTTATTTTGTTTGAATTTTTTAATAAATGATTTTTTGCTTTTTGTAATTTTATTAATAACAGATCTTTTCCTATTGGCTAGATTTAAATATAATTTAAAAGTCAAAAGAATGATTATAATGAAAAATAATCTACACAATCAAGATAAGATACACAAAAATGAAAAAACTAATTTTAGAGTGACTGTGATAATCTTGGTTAATCTTAACATTTTATTAATTCTAAGGTCTTTGGAATTAGTCATGAATTTTACAGTATTTATTACTAAAATTTCGAGTAAATTATGCGATTTTATTAATAAGATATGCACAAATTATTATGAGACTGGAAATTTTTTTTATTTAATTACATGTTCTTATACAACAGTGGTATATTACTATTTAAACAATTCTTTTAATAATAAATTAAAATGCTTTATCTCCAATATCAATTTAGTGTTCAAAAATAGAATTTTGAGATTCTATTATTTGCAACAAGATTCAGTTTCAAATGGAACTCAATCTAATAAATCGTCATCCTAAAAATTATAAATACTTTCAAAATTGGTATTTCCATTGTATTCACATTGGCTAATTTATCACGTATTATTTTTTCTCTTTCAACTTGACAATCAAAAAAGTCCTCCTCTCGAACATTATTATCTTCATTTTTATCCAAAATTTCTTTTTTTTAACAATAATATTTTTTTATTAAATAAATCAATAAAATTATTAAAAAACTTGTACAAATTTTATTAAATTCAATATTTTCAATCATCTAGAACAAAAAGAAAAAATACAATTCTAAAAAATAAAATTTAATTATTTACAATTAATTCATTGAATAATTGACTAGTAAAAAATTTATGAATTTTTTGTGATAATTCAGGACCCATTCGTCGAACACTTGAAACTCGCTATTTTAAGGTCTAAAATATTCCATTTTCAACAGGTAATTTCTCTATGATTGTTTGTTTATTTAACTTTTCCAAATTGGTTAAAAGTTCACCAGAGCCTTTTGTTAAAATTGATAATCCAAATCACCGAGGCTTCTTTGATTTTCAAAAAGCTTTAATTTCGCACCATTGCTAAAACTACCAAACACAACTTCTTAAAGAATTATGGGATAAACTCGACATTAAACGTCTAAAAGTACAGTAGTAGCGATTCATTTAAAACAGCCGACATTTAAAGTCAAACTGAGTTTGTTTAAATTTTTAATTAGTCAATCAAAATATTATATATAAAAAATGGTGTTTTTTTAAATAAATGAGTTTTTGGAGAACAAGTGGAAGTCTGTTGAAAAAGCACTTTACTCGTTGTATGGTTTGGGTTGTAAACCAAAAATTCTCAACCAATTTCTTGTGTCATTTTTGTTCAAAACTTACTGTCAATCAATCTTTAGATATGTTCTTGACAATGTTCTTATAAGTGAATCAAAGTTAAAGGAATTTGAAATCAGACAAAACTTACTTGCTAAACAGGTTATTGGTATAAAAAAATACTCAAAAATGAAAGAACTAAGGAACGCCATTGGCCTTGATTCTATTAAAGCTCTATATTGCAAGCATAAAATTTTTTTCTTAAGACATCTAATGAAAAATAATGTTTGTACCGAAATATTTAACTATCTAAAAAGCTATTATAGTAAATTTGATCAAACAAATACATCATTTTGCGAACAGATAGATTTTTTAAATAAGAAATTATACATCGATTGTACTTTATCCAATTACAAAACCTCATTAGAAATTATTGAACACCATTTTAAGCCAAAGAACCAAGGGTTAATCGACTCGATCAAGTATGTAATTAATATGATTGCAACCTTAATGAATCAAAACTTAGATTATTTTTATTTATATAATGAGCTTAACTTGCTTTTAAAGCAAAGTTTTGACACAGTAAGTTATAAATAGTCTTATATTTTGTATTTATTTTTGTAGCTTTTTTTTTGTACTAATATTTTTTTATTTTTTTTTATTTTTAAAAAAACTTTTTTCTATTTTTTTACTATGATATAATATTACTTGCCCATGGGGCTTAGACATTTTTCTAATAAATAAAATAAATAAATAAAAAATATATTTCATTTTTACTTTGGTAGGCTATTTTCTTCTTGATTCATAATTTTATTACGACTTAAAAAAAATTTTTCTATTTGTTTGATGCACAAATTACCTAAATTCATACAATTCTTTTCAATAATATAAAAAAATAAATAACTTGCCAAGTAACTTTTAATAATTACTGAAAATGTTAAATCAATTTGTAATTTAGTTAATTTTAAATTAATACTTGTTTGAACAAAAATCGGATGAAGCAAATAAATACCAAAACTAAATTTACCACAACTTCTGAGAAATTCATTCGAAAAAATATTCGTTAATAAGTTCGGATGTCCTAAAGTCATTGATAAAATAATAATTGACCAATACATCGCGACTGCAGTAAGACTTGAATGATCAAAAGTATGGGTAAATCGAACAAGGTACACGATTAATACTACAGAAAGTAAATTTATCAATATCTGTACCATTCTATGATTTTGTATTACATTTATTAATTTTTCATATGATTCAATTGTGTGCAATGTGAAAGCGGCAATTGTTCCATAAAAAAAAATTGAAAAGCGTACGCGTAAAAGATGTCCTTTTTCAAATACAATTTCATCAGGTTTTGCCATCCAATTAAATCGGCGGTCTAATTCCGTGAAAAAAATACTGATTGGTAAAATAATAAGCTTATATTTTTCAAATCTTGCGAAAATAAAAGAAAAAATTGGTATAAAAAAATAATATTTTATTTCAATTGGCATAGTCCATAAATGATTGCTACCCGTGTTTTTTAAAGATATTATATCAAACCATGATGAATATTCATAAGGACCACCTAAAATTTTCGGACCAAAGCTTATACTGGTTACTACAATAAAATAAACGAGATAAATACGAAATAATCTCTTGATGAAATATTTTAGAGTAGAAAAAAAAATTGGTTTAGAAGTATTTTTAAAATCTATTATAAGGTGATACGTCAATAAGAATGCGCTCAGAACAAAAAATCCATTTAAGCCATGGTTATGACGGGACCTGATAAAATCGACTAGTTCACATCTAGAATTATTAGTTTTTGAATGTGATATTGCAACAAAAAGGGCTAAAATTCCACGATATCCATCTAAATAAACAAAGTTTTTTTGATCAATATTTTGTGCATTCATTATTCTAAAAAATAAATTAATTTATAAATTTATTGTTTAAAAAATATTTATTGGAGGTTTTAGAAAAGAAGAAAACGTTCGTGTACAAAGCAGTAAAAGTTAAGTTTAGAATAAATATTTTTTATATAATTCTATCTATCTTGGTCAACTCACTTCAAGCGAGGCCAGACTAAAGAATCTCCGCGATAGCGAAATCGACCGGAACTATATATCAGCTTGTAGATCTGATCACGAATATAATATAAATAGTTGCTAAAAAGCTTGAATGTAACTTCAGTTTTCTCAAATTCTGAATAAACTAAAAACTTTTGATGAGGCAATATCAGCTTATATCAAATAATTAATTAACTATCTATTAGTCTATCAAAAATCTTAATGACAATCAGCTATTTGAAAAAAAAGACTTTGTAAAGTACTCAAAAAGCATTTAAAGTTGTTGAAGAAAAAAGGTTTAATTTTTATTTCGTAAACTTTTGTTATTAAAAGCAAAAAGGATTCAAGTTTGTAAAACGTTTTTTGGAAAAAAAGTAGGTTTTTATGAGAAGATTCAATAAAAAATGATCAAAATTATTTTCATAGAGCCAAAATGATTATAATTATGAATTGTTTAAATCAATTTTTTTTAATTTTGAGGTAAGCACTTATTTTCAGCAGCATCTACACTAAAAACAAGGGTGTAGGTGTAGGGTGTAGGGTGTAGGAGTACTATACACCTACACCCTACACCTACTCCTTTTTTAATTTTTTTTCATATTTGGTGTATTTTGAGTAGGTGTAAGGTGTAGTTAAAAACTACATCTCTAAAATACACCCAAAAAACCTGTGTAAGTGTCAGTTTTCTGGTGTAATTTTTTTTTGTTTTTTAGAAAAATACTGCTGTAAAATTATTTTGGGATAATTACATTTCTTAAAAAAATGTCATTTAAATTGCTGCCTAATTTCATTATTATACAACTAATTATCTGGTTTCAACTTTGGTTTAGAACTTTATTTTTGTAATTTTTTTTATTTGTTTTTCTTTCTAATTATAAAGAATTTGATACATGTGAATCTTGACATTAATACAAGCTTTGATTTTTAAATCATCTTGTTAATTGAAATTTTTTTGAAGATTTTTGTATTTCTCAACGTTTCCTAAGTTTTCTATATTCTTACTCTTCTGATATATTTGCTAGTATAGCAAAGACAACATAAATTAATTATCTTGTAGTTGCTTAATACCATATTAGTATGTGTTTATGGATTGTTGAAACATAAAAATTTCGATTCATACAAGAAACTTTTGAGAATAGAATTGAATTCTTCAATTAAGTTGAACCCAAGTCGAATTAATTTGTTTATTAGATTTTATTTTTGTTGTTTTAAAAATATTCATTTAAGAACTATACAAATAATGAACTGTTGAGATTTAGAAATGATTGTTTGATGGTTTAGATGTAGGCTACACCTACACCTTATACCTACACCCTAATTTTAGGTGTAGATGCTGCTGCTTATTTTTGCGTTGGATTTTTGGCGAAAGCGGTTTTATGAAAATCTTTATATAAGAAAAGATAAATTTTCTTGAAAAAGTTCTTATTTGGTATATTGCAAAATAACTGAAAAGAAAAATCAATATCAATCAATTAAATAAATATCAGTTTTAAACTTTCCTGATATTGAAATTGAATGGTATTAAATTTTGAATATTATTGATATTGAGGTTTAAAAGACCAGTTCCCGCAACTTAAAATAGTATATTCTTTAATAGATCGTCGAGATCTACAAGCTGATATATAGTTTTGGTCGATTTGACTGTGGGGGAGGTTCTACAGTACTTTCACAAGCGATTGTTAGTAAGTTATTCACTCAATAGCCTTAAATATGGTTAAAAAAAAGCTAGGTTTTATTAGATGCTCTCTTAAGTTAAAAAATTCCTAGTCCTTAATTCAGAATTTTTAGTATCGAAATCTATTATATAAAATTTGATATTTTATGAACTATAAGCTCTTGAAGTTAAAAAATTTTTACATTTTTGCAAAAAATAAGAGTTGCAAACATAAATGTAAATTTTTGTTATTATACATTAAATTTAAAAGATTAACAATTAAAATGTAAAATTTTTACTATTATTTTGTTAAAAAAATATACGAGAATTACGTAAATTTCTATGCGACGTTTATGTTAAAAAAAATAAGAAAAACTAGGCATCACGGAATCTTTTAGTGTTATAATTAAATTTTTGAACTCTTATTTAAACATGGTCTAAAAAAATATAAGGAAATACGAACAGAAAGAAATATTAATTTTTTAAAAAATTTATTATTTATTAAAAAGATAAAAATTAAATTATAAATTAAAAAAAATATTTTTTTTCTACTTAAATGTTTTTTTTTTGGTAAAAAAATTTATTTTAAAACACAATTTATATTTCTTACAAAAACTTAATTTTAACAAGTATGGGTACGATGCGAACACTTCTATTCAATAATGCCTTAATTCCTGAATACTGTATGAATTTTTTAACTAAAAAATAAAAGATTGATTTAACACCAATTAATTAACCAGGACTTAAATCTTAACATAATCTTATAAAAGATCTTAATTGGAAACTCAATATTCGATCAATTCGATTATAATATGGAAACCCGTTTTTTGTATTAGTTTAATCTTTCTTATTTTTATTTGTAACATATCTTTTGAACGGTAAGTGATAAATATTTTCTGTAAATTGCTACAAATAGTAAGAATTTTGCTACACTCATAAATATAAGTCTGTAAAAATCATGTAGCAATTCATAAATTGCCCCCCCGTTGTAAAATTTCTATATGCAATCTGCAGAATTTTTGCAGACCTATATTTTTGAGTGTAGCAAAATTTTTAGAATTTGAAAAAATAATTTTTTGACTTAACGTTCAAAAATTATTTGAGTTTGTAAAAATAAAAATGACGAATTGAGATTTACTGTATTGAGAGTTCATCTTTATTTCTGACAGTAATTAGCTTAGTTTATATTGGGAAGACAAAAACTTTTTACAAAAAAAAAAAATTTAAAACTTATAGACTTAAATTATTTTTTTAAATGAGAAATTTGCGCGATAAAAAGAAAAATATTTACTTTAAAGATTTTTCATTTTTGCTAAAGTCATTTGTAGTATTTTTAAACGAAAAATTTTTTCCTAAATATTTTTATTCTTTTTTATAAACTTAATGGAAAATTCGAGTGAATCATCTAACGATTCAAACTTTACTGGTAGCTTAAAACAAAATGGTCAGTTTTAATTAATGATGCTTCGAAAAATTAGAGCATAATCTTAGTTTAAGTGATTATTTTAGCAAGTACAATGGTCTCCCAGTTATAGCTTTTGGAATAATATCCAAAGAAGAAACAGACTCATTTGTCGTCATTTTAATAAAAACTTAAAAATTAATTTTTTTAAAGTTTTAACAGAATAATTAAAAAAGTTTATACTATTTTTGAAAGAAGCACAGTCTTAGAATGTTATATAATGATTGATCGAATGGCAAATGATATTAGTATTGAACAAGATAAGTTTGACTTTTCGTTTAAAAGAAATAATAAACTTGTTAAGGAATCAGAAAATTTAACTCTATCTGATTTTTTTATTCAAATTCTGCTTATAGATTAGACAAAAATGTTTACAAATATTATGTTCAGATAAATATGAAATTTTGTAGCTCTTTATACTTTTTGGAATTTGGAATCTGTAAGCATTTTATTGGTTTATGCCAATTAACAAATAAGCCATATGGAGAGGATTCACGGGAATTTGTTCATGTAAAAAAAAGTGGTAGACCAGCTAAATCAAATAATGGACCATTTTCAAAAGATTGATTGAATTTTTTTATTCTTTAGTTGACTTAGTTTTTCATTTAATTTTTTTACTTTTCTTTTTTTAAATTATTTAATTCCTTTATCTTTTTCAGATTTATATTTGGGTAAAAAAAAATCTTATATTTTGATAATTGACTTTTCTAAATTAAAATAATTTCATTTAATTATAATACTATTTCCATTTAAAATAAAATGATTTGCCTTTATTTTATTTATTTTCCCTTTATATTGTTGAAAAAAAATTCCTTATTATTTATGAAAAATAATAAAATTTGGTCCTAGTGTGAAATATCGAAGTGTAACTCAAGGTTCTTTTTTCTAATTATTTAGGAAACTTTAAGTCTAATTGATTAGGCTTTTAAACTTTGCAAATTCAACCAAAAAAGCCGAGCGAATTTTTTGGATTAAATGGAATTGAAATAGGAAGTTATTTTATTTCAATATTATTCCAAAATTTGCGTAATATTTGTAGCGCCAGCCAAGGACTCAATAAAAAAAAATTGGGCGGAATCGGTAAATTTGTCGAGATCGAATATTTGGTTTAAAAAAGCAAAATACAATAAAGGTAAAGTTTTGAAAAGAAGGCAGACTTGGATGTTTGGTAAAGTCGAAAGAGGGAATGATGGTTTGCCTTATGTTGAGGTTGTTAAGGATCGAAAAGCTTAAACGTTATTAAAAATTTTATATGACCATGTAGAGGAAGGGACAACCATAATATCTGACACTTGGTCTTCAAATAATCGTATTACCTTTATCAAAAATTATACGCTTTTAACAGTGAACCATAAATTTAATTTTGTTGACCCGATTAGTGGTGCCTGTACCAATTAGATTGAAGACTATGGAACCATGCAAAAAACAAATTTAAAGAAATGCAAGGTTGTTCCAGAGTTGATTTAAAATCTAACTTGGATGAGTTTATTTGGCGTCAGAACAATACTATTAACCGTATAGACAGCTATGAACAAATTTTAAATGAGATCGGTCGATTCTATCCGGTAAATGTTACCTTTGAACTTGAAAAATTAACTGAAACATTCGATGAAGTGAGTTTATTAAGCTTAAATGAAAAAGATGCTTGTAATATGAATGATATGGATGTTGAAAGTGAAGTTGAGAGTGATGAAGGAAGTGATGATGTAGTAACTGGTGAAGTACTAGGTTGTGATGAAAGTGACCAAAAGTGAGTCTGCAAAAAATTGTGCAATTAAAATTATACAATTTTTGCAGACTTTTAAATCAGATGCAGCAAACTTTCATTCACTACGGAATGATTTTTTTTTTTTGCCAAAAGTACTTTTAAAAGCAATTTTTGTTGATTACAAAAATAAGAAAAAGAAAATTGACAAAAAATTTTAACTTGGCGAAAAAAAAATTACTTTTAACAATATTGAAATTCTCTAACAGGCTCCTCTAACGAATTTTTGAATCAATTTTTAAAAAGAACACAAATAAAACAATTTTTTTTTCTGAAATAAATTTCTTATTGCTAAAAGAAATATCTTAAAAAGAGAAATTTTTTTTACCCATTTTAAGAATGTTCATACAGCATAAAAAATTTTTTTTATAAGCTTTTTAGTTTACAAAATAAAATATTTGCATTTTTTACCAAAAAAAAAAATCTTAGATTGTTTGAAATTATAATTTAATTTATTTAAGAAATTTAATAGTTAAAGTTATTTATTATTAAATATTTAAAAATTGCTAAAGTAAGTTTATATAAACCCAAGCCTTGACGTTTTTCTGAAAAATTAGTCTTCTAGAACAAAAAATTTCATTACAAACCCCAAAAAAATTGTTGGTTAAACGAAAATAAGCAAATAATGATAGTGATTTGAAATACTGTTTAACTAATTCGAAAAACGAATAACCTATAATAAAACCTAAAACACGGAAGCAGGATCGCCAAAACTGCTAAATATTTGTTTGAATTTTTTATATATTAAGATAGGATGGGATCATTTTGACGATTTTTTTAACGAAAAAATTGCGAAATTATTATCTCAATGATCAGATGCTTAATTCGGCCTGCAACCTCATCTAAAATCTAAAACAAATATGTCAATTTTCGCACGGATACTTTCCGACTCGAAAAAAACCTGGACTAGTTCCGACCGCCTATTTTCCGGTAGAAAATTGTCTAAGCTTTCAGTCAAGACTAAACTTTATCACTTTTTTTTATTATATTTATTTTTTTATTTTATTTAACATTATTTTTTGCACCTAAATGGTAATTACAGTAACGACAATATTTAACTAAGGGCTAAGGAAGCATTCCAAAGCTTGAAATAATTTTGGGTGAAAGCTCATAAAAATTTGAATTTGAAAATTCCTTGTCGGATTACGGAAAAGTTTTTTTTAAACGTGAATATTTTTGCTCTTTATTTTTATTGGTTTTTTTAACCTTTTTTTGATGCTTATGAAAATCGAAGTAATTGTTCTTGAGCTTAGTTCATCCGTGGTCGGAATTCGGCCGAGTTTTTTATTGCCTTGCTAAGAACTGTGTTTAATAACATTCTTTTTTGTTGAGGCTCTAACATGAATGTTTAATCGCCAAAAAATCTCAAAAAAAAACAAGTTAAACGCCCTAAAAACTTATTTTTTTCGAAGATCTATCAAAACATAGAAAGAAAAAAATTTAGAAATCCGAAAATGTAGAAAAAAAATCTAAAAAAATAAATATAGAATTTTTATAAATAAAAAAATTGAAAAAATCTAGAAAAAAAATTTTAGAATAAAATAAATATAAATTTATTAATAAATCTTTAATTAAAATATTTTGATCAATTAAGAATCATTAATTTACCGACAAAAATTAATTTTTATTTGAAATTGAGAATTGATATATAACTATCAATTCTCAATAACAGCTATATTACAGCATACGATAAAAAAACTAAGATATTAGACTTTTAATAAGAAAAGTCTTAAAATTTATTGAAATGAACCTAATTTTTTAAATTAGAGTAACTTACGAACACTGTAACGTAAAACCTATCTGAATCAAAAAAAAAATTATTCAATTATTTGAAAACTTTTCATTCAATTATTAGAAAGGGTTTCATTAAGTGAAAATTAATTAACCAAAATTTTAAGACTTTTCTTTTAATAGTCTAATATCTTGGTAAGTTTTTTTATCGTATGCTGATACTCTAGCTCATAAAATTTATTTAAATGAACATCGTTTTTTTTTTTAATTTGATGAAACTTACTACGATTTTAGTCATCAGATTTATTGATTTACAGTGCTTTTACAAAAAGCGAAGAACGGGTAGTATTACGTCATTTTACGTAATTTTCCGTAAGCTTACATCAATTTAGGGAAGTAAGGATACGTAATTTTACGTAAACTGACGTAAAATTACGTAAAATTTGGTAAAAACGTAAGAAAATGCTTACGGCCAAAAAAAAAGGGATTTTTTGATGAAAAATAGAGAAAATTAGAATTTTTTTTAAAATTTTATTTTGATGTGATGAATTTGAATGACTTACTTTTTCTTACTTTTTTTTACGTAAACTTACGTAATTTTTAATAAAATTTGGTAAAAAAAAGTAAAGTTTTGTAAGTTAGAGTAAAAGTTTGATTATAATAGTCTTTTAAGTAGAAAATAAGCAAAAATAGAAACAAACATGTATCTCGAACCTTTTTATTTTAATAAATTTTTAAAATTTCTATTTTTTTTAATTGTTTGACCAATCACCCCCATTGTTAATTACTATTTCAATCAGCTAAAGTTAATTTGATCATTAACAATTATTTTACAAATAAATTATTAATTATTAACACTTTCTTTTTTAAGTCTGTAAATGTATTTTTGACATTTCTTTTGTGTTAAACTTCTTTGAAATTCGTATATTTTATTAACAATGTCAGATTTAGTTTTACAGCCAGACTTTCTAACAAAACATTTCATTTCATTCCATAGCATTTCAATTGGGTTTAAGTCTGGTGACCTCGGTGTAGAACGAACCTTAAATATTTTTATTAAATTGACATCATTTAAATTTGACTTATTCTAAATTGCATTTTACCCATTTAATAGCATTTTTTTCAAGAAATGATGTACACCAATGAATTATGCTTAGGATCATTATCCTGATGTAGAATAAAATCGAAATCATATTTTATTGCTCCAAATGGTAACAAAAAATCTGACAAAAACTCATTATACATTTTCGCATTCATATTTTCATCAAAAAACTACGCAATTAGCGATAATAATTTGAATGGAACAATTTTAATTATAAGAGTAAATTTAGATTTAAAAAATTTTCGGAGTAAAATAGTTAGCTATGAAAATTAAATTTAAGGAAACCAACAGCATATTGTGTCGCACCTAGGTAAGATATTCCACCCCCTATGTTAATTTTTGGGAAAAATTTATTAGTTGAACGGAGCGTTTCAGGATAAGTTGCCGGTAGTCTCCAATGAAAAAGTGGCCGCTCACAAATTCTTACAGCAGTTTCATTGAAAAAAATATAATTTTAAAAATTACAATTTTTATAACGTAAACACCTAACTAATCTTTTACATTTATCAAGTTCAGAGAGAATAGGTAATTTTCTTAACCTACAATATTTAAAACCTTTAAAATTTACATCAGTATTAAATTATTTAAGAAATTTGTACGAATAAAAAAATACCAAATTTAACTCTATATTTCAAAACAACATTTTCACTTATTGTTATGTCAAATACTCTTTTAATTTCTTCTTTAATTTCTTTTGATGACATAAGACCATAATTTTCAAAGGTTTTTTTCTAATAATTTATATAAATGCTTACGCTTACTAATTAATTAAAAAAAAGCTAATACAACTTTATTCGTAACAAAAATTTAAAAGTTAGCATTGAAAAATTTGAATTCTTTTTTGTGCCATGATTGCCAAATTTTAAGTTGCTTAACTAAATTTATAAATTAAATGTGCTTGAAATCTTACTCTAATAAAATTGATTAGGGTGAATGGAATGGGTTTTTTCCCCTTTTTTCTTGAATTTTTTCTTGGACCTTTTTTTATCAGTGCATAAATATACTATAAGAATGTAATCTACAGTTATTTAATCTCTAAGTAAAGCTATTTTTAACGAAATTACTTTAATAGAAGTTAAAGAGTTCTTAGAATATGAGAGTTTAAGTATTTTTCTAATAGCTTTAGGTTTTAGCTTCCTCTTGTTGTGTTGATAAAAAATTTGCCTGCTAAAAATTTGTTTTTTTGTTTAATTGTTTCCCATTTTTTCAATATTTAGAATAAGCTAAAAATAAATTTCTAGGGACCTTTTTCAAATTTTTATTCACTGTACCGTAAACTCGCATGTTCGACCCCGGGGTTTAAAATCGCAAATTTGGTTTCAAACCCCGTGTCTAACACGGTTTTTGGACATTTTTACAGAATGCTTATAAGTCGGTACTAAAACTGAAGTTTCTTTTTTTATGCGGTATTAAACATGTAAAAAATATAATTTTTTTTTAAATT
The DNA here is from genome assembly GCA_002922825.1 of Brachionus calyciflorus. Taxonomy (NCBI): domain Eukaryota; kingdom Metazoa; phylum Rotifera; class Eurotatoria; order Ploima; family Brachionidae; genus Brachionus; species Brachionus calyciflorus. The sequence continues at coordinate 385,883 of NTPY01000511.1, forward strand.
TAAAAATAAATTAAATTTTATTGGAAAAATTAATATTTAGATTTAATGCCTGGTTTAAAATTGAAAATTCGATTTTAATACGAAAATTTTACATAAATTATATACGAAAACGTTTTTAAAAATAAAAATTATTACAAAACACTTTGTCAACTTAAAAACTCTAAATCACTGACTCCTCGTTAGTTGATTTCGATACCATCTCTACCATTCTTGCCTCTTTTTCAATGGTCTTTTTATTTTTACTACCAAGTTTTATTTTCGCATAGACAACATCCAACTACCCAAACTCTTTTGATGATTATACATAAAATGTTTGTTTCATAGTAAAAAAGTACAAAACTTACTCAAGTATTGTTCAAAAAATAAATATTATAAGAAAAAAAAAGTTATGACATCAAGACTCGAACCTAGTACTTAAAAATATCTATCGCACAGAAAGCTTGCGTTAAGAAAAAAAACAATAAACTGGTTCAATAGTTTATGTAAGTAACCAATTTGAGCCTGAAGTGGAATAATTTCATTTTTAAAAACGTTTTCGTATATAATTTATAAAAAATCAAATGTAAAATTTTCGTATTAAAATCGAATTTTCATTTTTGAACCAGGCATTAAATCTAAATATTAATTTTTCCAATAAAATTTAATCTATTTTTAAATATAAAAAAAAATATATTTTTTACATGTTTAATACCGCATAAAAAAAGAAATTTCAGTTTTAGTACCGACTTAAAAGCATTCTGTAAAAATGTCCAAAAACCGTGTTAAATGCGGGGTAAAAAACCAAATTTACGATTTTTAACCCCGGGGTTGTTTGGGCGAGTTTACGGTACTAATTTTTAGTAATAAAATGAAGTAATATTAAAATTTGCACGCTTTGAATTTAGTTTTAACAAGTCTCTAGAATATTATTTTAATCTTTACACAATTTTTTTCTCTTGAACTTAAAAATTAACTTTTTAATCCAGATATTTTCATTTTATTTTAAAAAGACTGAGAAAAATGCCATCCAAAAAAATAAAAAAGTATACGTAATTTTACTTAAAATTACATCATTTCAAGTAAAATACCCTAAAAACGCTTACGGCCAAAAAATTGGCCTTTTTGGTAAGAAAAATTAGCTTTTTTGAAATTTTTATAAAAAATTCATTGATTTTCTTTGAGGAGAATTTTACATTTTTTTACATTTTTTTACGTTTTTTAACGTAAAATTACATTATTTTTGGTAAAAATTGGTAAAGAGCTACTTGCTCTTTTATTTTTAAGATAAAAAAAAGAAATCTATTAAAATTTGAAGTTGAACAAAAAAATTTATTTAAATTATATGTGAATTGCTTGACTAATCACCTCCATTTTCTATAATATTATCAATCACTTTAAAGATGGATTCATTTCATAGAAATATTTTTAGATAGTTTATTTTTAATATTTTCTGCTCGTAAATGTTTTTTTTCACATTCAAGATTAATTAAATTCATATTAGTAATTCTAAATCTTCATAATTTAGTCAATTTATCTTAACTTTAAGGTATCCGTCTAAAGTCGAAAAGACTAAATTATTCCAGTTATTTTTATTTGAAATTCACTTAGTCGTTATTAAAAAGATTCGAAAGATGCATGTTTTTAAAGTTGTTTGTGTAACTAAATTAAAATTTCTAAAATAAGTTTTTTATATCATTTTTTCGTGAACTCTTTTTTCTATTATCTTTTTCTATCAAAAAAATTTCGATAAAATAATATAGTGCAAAAATAATCTGCAACTTATTTTGAATTTTAAAAATTTTTGATTTTAAACATGCTTTTTTAAGGCTATCTATATATTTTTGGCATTTTTCAGGAGTCAATTCATTCGAAACTCAAATACTTTATCAGCTTATTCACCTTAATTTCATGCCAAAGAATTTCAATCCGGTAAAATCAGGTGATCTTGGTGGAGTACGTTTCTTATTTCTGTATTTCAAAATTATTACCGATGTTTTACTAGAATAGGTCTTCATTTAATCGGTCGTTATCTTGATGAAGATACTGTACTGCCCTAGAATTAACGTCGTACACGTACCGGTACTTCATTCATTTTTGCTGGAGTACGGGAACACGTTCGACGTAAATTCGGGATGTACAGTAATAAAAATTAAATACATTCTCCACCAAAATCGTCTGATTTGAACCCGATTGAAATGCTTTTGCATGAAATTAAGGCATAAAATTTAAATAAATTTTTTTTTTCTACTTCAAATTTTAATAGATTTCTTTTTTTTTATCTTAAAAATAAAAGAGCTATGAGCTCTTTACCAATTTTTACCATTTTTTACCAAAAATAATGTAATTTTACGTAATTTTACGTTAAAAAACGTAAAAAAATGTAAAAAAATGTAAAATTCTCCTCAAAGAAAATCAATGAATTTTTTATAAAAATTTCAAAAAAGCTAATTTTTCTTACCAAAAAGGCCGTAAGTGTTTTTAGGGTATTTTCCTGGAAATGATGTAATTTTACGTAAAATTACGTAAGCTTACCGGCTAAAATTTACGTAAGAAGAGGTAATCTTACGTAAGCTAACGTAAAATTACGTAAGCTAACGTAAAATTACGTAAGCTAACGTAAAATTACGTAAAACTACGTAAGATTACGTAAAAAAACCCATTCTGGACTATCGTAGAAGCACTGTAAATAACGGTCGAATCGTTGTTTCTTTTATTTGGAACTTTACAATTTTAAGACTCTAAAATCAATTCTAGTGATCCTGTCTTTTGACCTTCTTTACACTTTACTTGTCCATTTAAAAAATATTTTGTCGATGAATTAAGTTAAAGTCAAGATGAGAAATCAACCGACTTTATAAAGTTTTTCTGTTTTTAAGGCTTTATTAGCCTCGAAGTAAAAACCGTCGTGTCTTTATTATTCTCTCACAAAAACAACCTAAATGTCATAAATAAAGTGATACAAAAGCAGAATGTTTATTCTGAGCCGAACGCTCAGAATGTAGATTTCCAGCTTTTTGACTAAGTATAAATTAGTTTTTATAATTTATGCAAAATTAAAATAATTCAAAAAAATTTTGTTTTTTTTTTGGAAAAAGTTCTGGCTTTAAAAAAAAATAAAATTCGATGATGTATCAATTCATAGAAAAAATAAAAAATAAGACAAAAATCATAGAATCATCGTTTCATAGAAAAAAAAATAATAGAATTTTTTCTCATAGAAAAAAAAACTCGTAGAATTTTTTTTACATATAGAACTCATAGAAAATTAGTATCATAGAAAAAAAAATTTGAATTTTTGATTTAGAAAGTTAAATGTCAGAAAATTCACCGATTGTTAATCGATTACGTTCGAAAAAAAAATACCACAAACCATCAAATTTAGTCAATAATGTAAACACTGACTTCCAGTCGATTGTTAATCAATTATGTTCGCCAAAAGAAGTAGTTGTCGATGAAATTGACGTTGATTTTGAAAATGAATTTTTGACTAAATTTGATGTAGAAGAAGAAAAAAGTGAGATTATGAATGCACGTCCATCAAAGTCAGATGATTTCGATTGTCCAAATAGTTTAGTGAGTCAAATCAATAAATTGGAAATAATTGAATTTGAAAGCGAAGAAGCTTGGTATATTTCATTTTCTCAACGCAAATGTTATAAATTGTATTCTTTTGGTCACTGTTATACTGTCGAGAAGCCAAAACAAGAATTAATCAAAGATGCAAAGAAAATATACTGGCGTTGTGAAGACTATCCGGTATGTAGTGGTAGAGGTAATTCGAATGGCTTGATTCCGCATTTAAAAGTAACAAAGTCTCAAATTCATCCACCAAATCCTGAGATTAAAATGAAACTTAAAGCGCTTGAAGAATTAAAAGACTTAGCTTTAAAATCGACCGAGCCTGCGCGTACAATCATTCAAAATTTTCAATTAAAACTCGTAATTCAAAATATGGGCGAGGCTATAATGTTAAGTCTTTAGCCGAATTAAACATTCCAGAGAGTTTACAAAATACTCACAAAGGTGACAAGTTTTATTATGGTGACAGTGGTCAAAATGATAAAAATAGAGTCATTTTTTTTACAACTGAGTCTAATTTGAAATTGTTGAGTACAAATAATGATTGGTATAGGGATGGTACGTTCGATATAAGTCCGACAATATTTAAACAAGTATTTACTATACATATAATTTTTCGAGGTACTACATTGCCAATGCTATACGCTTTATTGCCCAACAAAAAAAAAACTACATACAAAAAATTGTTTCGTATGATTGGAAATTTGATTACAAAAAAACCTAAGTCGGTTAACTGTGACTTCGAGCTTGCAGCGATTGGTGCTATTAAGAAAGAGTTTGGTTGTGAAATATATGGCTGCTTCTTTCATTTATGCCAGTCATTTTGGAGGAGAATGCAGCATCAAGGATTAAAAACATGGTTTAAAGATGAAGAATTGAGAAGAACTTTTAGGCGAGCACAAGCATTAGCTTTTTTGCCGAGTGATGACGTTCGTGAAGGATTAACTTTTATTAAAAATCACGCACCGAAGTCAGCTAAGTCGTTTTTATCTAGTGTTGGGGTTCGAACTTTTTTTGAAAAAAAGATAAAAAAAAAAAGAAAAAATGCTCCAGTTTGAATAAATCAATAACTTTTTGAATTGTCAAATTTTTACTTAAATTTCTACTAATTCTCGAGTGCCACGACTCTATGTTATTATTAGTACGT
>NTPY01000511.1:421380-431523 GCA_002922825.1 Brachionus calyciflorus
TAGTTTTGATACATCTTCATTGCAAAAAAAACACTCAAATATTTTTTTCAAAAAAATATTTTGAAACATCGCTCTTTTCTAATGAAATTTCAAACTTGTAGGTAAAATTGTTATAGAACACAAAAGAATAAACCATATTATAATAAAATTATAATTTTAATATGTCAAGTTCCTACTAAGCTTCATCAATAGGTCTCGCTGATAATGGCTTTGTTTCAAAAATCACATTTTTGACTTTTCTCTTGCCGATTCGTGAATTTGATCGTCTTATTTTGTTTTTTCTTCTTTTCTAAATAAACTATCAATTTATTTGTTATAAAGATTATAAATAGTAAAAAGTAAAATATAGAAATTCCGATGAAAAAATATAATCAGTATTATATACACATGTATATAGTATGCTCTATTGCAACTTTGACATCTACAAGTTTTCATCTAATATTTGATGTATCACTCATGTGAGTGTACCAAGTACCAGCTGACATTTCATGATTTACTTCTTCTTGGAAAGTAGAAAGTAAAACGATTCCGTCTAGGAGTAACGAGTTGTGAGAAAGCTGAGGTTCTTTAATTTCGTTGGATAAATAATTTAATTGTGAGTCAGATGCAACGAAAGATTCGTGTCTTTGTCTTACTATAGTTTTATCTACATTAAGAAGCTGGATGTATTAGATAACTTTGTTACAAGGAATTAAATCTGAGATAATATTTATAATACCGTTTTGTAATAAAAAACTGGTCTTGTCGTATTATCTTCAATATATCTTATAGGTTGGTTAATGAAAGGGATTTATTCGAAAATGTTTCCATGATAACTTCAATTTCTTTTATAATTCTACAGTTAACCTTATAGACAGTACCCATAGAAAATTTTAAAGTAATTTTGCTGCCATTGCTTAAATAATGTGTTAGGTATCTATCTTCTAATCTGGAAAATAAGTTTAAAATATGTTTAAAATCCAAACATTCTCTTAATAAGAGTTCATTTTTATCTTCGATATCCTTAACTGACTTATAATCTGATTCAGCCATAAGTAGTTCTTTCATTTCGTCAATATTTGTAGTATTATCTCTATTGTTTGGAATGAAATTATTTACTTTATACTTACATAAACGCCTTCGAGGGTTGATAATACTTTTAAACCACACATTTCTTTAGAGTCGATTGCTTAAAATGCAAGTTTGTTGTTAGTAATCATAACATCGTTGTTTTGCTGAAGTTTGAACGTTTCTTGACTAATTTTGAAGAGTGGACATTCATGGTATATAGTAGCATCCCATAGAATTATAGAGTCATGTAGGTGACACTCTCTATCAGAAAACTTGCGCTTACCATTAAAAATATAATCGTTTGGTGAATCGCCTGTGATTAACTTAGGTGAGGTCGTACATGAGAATGATTCATTTTTACGATCTGACATCCATTAAAAAATTGTAAAAGTACAATACTCATTTTCACAATCCATTGAAAATCCATTACATTGTTTTTTCTTTGTCATTAGGAAACATTCATCTCTTGAGACTTTTACGATTTCAGTCCTTAAAGATTCATATTTTCTCCCCCCAAAAAGACATTGAGGTACTCAGAATATGTTTCTTTTTCAGAATAAGAAACATATTAACATCTAGAAACATCTAGAACAAACAGTTTTCTTGTTGTTGATTTAGTTCCAAAAATGATATTAAATTCAGACAAGTTATTTTTTATTACCGTTTTAGTAATAGAAGGTCTTATCTTACAAATTGATTTTAAAATTACCATGTTTGTATGGAAAGAGTTTGTGCAAACTCGAAATTTATCTATTATAAAATGTCCATTCTGAGCAGCTTTACATGAAAAGACGAGAAAAATTAATGTAATGACAGCCAAACAAGCAAAATTTTCACTTTTCTATTTCTTTTTCGGGGATCTGCTACACTCAATCCTTTTTGATTTTCTTTGAATTTGTTAATCAATTCCATTGAATTGAAATATTTTTCAGGGACCCATAAGCATTCTGAAGGAGGAAAATTTTTCCATTTTACCAGATGAAAATTCTCATTATTTATCTTTTTACGTTGAAGAATTTTTTCAATTTCGGCACTCTCTTCAGGTAAAGCCTTATATCCTTGAACAACTTTAATTTTGTGCCTAGGATATAGTAAGTTTTAAAAACTATCATACCCATGTTTTAGGTCCGTGCACAATAAAAATAATAAAAATAAGAAAAAAAATCACCAACGGATAGAAAATAATCGATTTTATATAGTTGCTTATCTTTTTGATACAAAAAATTTAAACCGAAGAAAGATACAGCTTTATTTGAATTTTGTTTAATTTACTTAAAAGTCCTTCGCATTTTAAATAAACAGTAGATTCCAATTGGAATAGGTTCGTTTATTGTGTTTTGCGAATTGTTTTGTATTTCAATCTGTTTTTCTTGATTATGCCTAATTGTTTTGATTGCTTTAGGATGTGTAATATCAAAATGTTCCTTAATTTCGTTAGTCCTAACCAAAAGAGATTCAACATCATTTTCTTCTGTGTCCCAGTCCTTAAAAGAGAGCATTTTCCTACAAAACAGCAATTCAAAGGGTGTGTAACCTGGAGAGGTATGAACTCTAGATCCATAGGTCATAAGAACAAAAGATAAATATTTATTATTATTAAGACAGTTCTTCCTGTCTGCTTCTGCGTGTTTTTTAGAGAATCCATTAAGGTTTGGTTAAATCGCTGTGTTTTCCCATTAGTTCTTGGGTAATATGCTGAGGTAACGATATGACGAAACCTAACATATTTTTCAATTTAGACATTTGATTTGAAAATTCCTTTCCTTGGTCTGAGAGTAATTATGAGAAGGGTCCAAAAAGAGAAATATATTCTATTAGAATATCAGCTATTTCTTTGACTGATTTGATTTTAACTACCTTGGCATATGGTTTAATCTTTTGTGTTCTATAACAGTTTTACCTACAAGTTTGAAATTTCATTAGAAAAGAGCGATGTTTCAAAATATTTTTTTGAAAAAAATATTTGAGTGTTTTTTTTGCAATGAAGATGTATCAAAACTAAATATGCTTGATCTAAGTAGCGTATTTAGTTATAGTAAATTTTCCAAATAATTTAATTTTTAAAAAAAATTTAATTTTTTTTTTTAAATATTTGATAAATCACTATAACTAAATACGCTCTTTAGTTTAGACAAGGGAAATTTTTAAAGACTTGTCTAATTTCCTGATAAAATCCCCAATCAAAATTAAGAATGAGATAAACACCCTTAAAAAAATAAAAATAAATTAAAAGATCCTTTGAATTTAAAAGTTGCTGAAACATAGACCTTCAGATTATTCTGAATATTTAGAAAATTACTATAACAAAATACGCTACTTGGTTGAGATGAGTAAATTCTTTTGGCTATTTAGATCAAGATATTTTGTTTTGATTCACCTTCATTAAAAAAAAAAACATTCAAATATTTTTTTAATAAGTTTCAAAATATTTGAAATATTTTGAAACATCGCACTTTTCTAATGAAATTTCAAACTTGTAGGTAAAGTTGTTATAGAACACAAAAGAATAAACCATATGGAAAATTAGATTAAAATTCAATAATTACCAGTATGCCAATGTATCCTTCTTCTGTCGCATCGAGGCCAAGAATTAAATAGATTGCTACCCTTTTAAATAGACTTGAGATACTTGAGCAGGATGGTATTTCGTTATCGATTTGTTATTTATTTGACATGTTGTACATTCTTTTACTGACTGTTATGTATCATCAACCAAAAAATGCCAGTAAATATCATCCTTTATTCGATTATAGGTTGATTCCGATTGGAAATGACCGAATGCATCAGCTTTATTTATTATATCTTTAGGCTCATTAATATTTGGATATATTAAATTCTTCTTTTTCATCTTCTTTGCGGCAAACTGAATCATTTTCTGAAAACTGGACCTTTTTTTTTTATCTTGCTATTTAGTAAGATTCTTTATTAAATCATCTTTTTGAGTGAGCAATTGATCGGCTCTTAAATAGATTATTAATCTTTTTCGTCCAGGTCATTTTCTGTTGATTTTGCATCAGCAACAATTGGAAGGAGTTTTTTCAACTCTTGCTCTTGCATTTCGATTAATTCTCTTCGTTTGTCTTCAGAGAGACTACTATTTGCTACATTTTGGGCTTTATCGAAATAGTTTTTATAAATGCGAATAATAGGGTCATTTCTATAAGCCAATTTCCTTAATTCAGGAAAATTCATTCGGATTGTTTTTTACGTTGGCTTTCAATTTTCGTTAGAAAGTCGTTATCTTGTTCTTTATAATTTTCTCTTGTTCGACGGTTCCGGGGTTCATTTTCTAACTTTTTTTTATCACCTTCTTTTAATTATTATTATTATTCTTATTTCTAGTTAATCGTTGATTTCTCGCTGCTATCATATATTATACGTTCGGATAGGCCTTTCCTTTCGTATATTTCAGAGGAATGTATTATAAAGGTTTGGGTTGTATTAAAGTTAGCATTGTAATTTGAATCTTTTTGAAATTAAATCTAATAAAAAAAGTCTAAAAATTACGAACTAATTGATGATGTTTAAAATCGAATTAATTGAAAAAAAATCTGAATAAAAAAAAATTGTTTTAAATAAAATCTCTATAAAAAAAAATTGTTTGAAATAAAGGTAAATTATTACGAAAAAAAATTTTTTCTCTTCTTATGACCGATTAAAAATGACATACCATCTAAGTTGCGTTCATTAAGTGCTAAAATTATTTTTAAAAAAACTACCGTAAACCTTTGGCATTTTTTTTTTAAATTAATTAAATTAAATGCAATCCTTTTTCATTTGAATTAAATTCAGTGGTCATTCAAAAATTAAGATCAATTTTGGCTTTTATTCTATACATAGGTTTCAATCTATTAGGATTTCCGAGCAGACATTTAAACAAAAACAAAGGAAAAAGTCATTATCCGAAGAGTCAAAAACCAAAAATCTCTAAATTTTGAAAGTTCTAATCAGTGTCAATGATAATTTTATGGCTTCAGTTGAATTCAAGATTCTTATTAAAAGAGATTTATTTTAAACAAGATTTTTTTTCAATTCGTGTATTTAGTTCTAAATTTTATTAGATTTTTTTTTGAGAGCTTTTTTTTTTCGATTCATTTTATTCGATTTTTTTTTAAAGATTCTAATTACTACGTTATCGTATTAAAATATAAATTTATTAAAATAAAAAAAATAACTAATTAAAAATAAAGTTTGTAAAGAATACAATTTCAAAAAATAAAATTGGGAGCTCGCTTTGATAGCATATCGGCTAGGTATTTTATACCGAGTTGAAGTTTGTAAAGCGACTATTGATTTAAAACAAAAATACAATTTAAAAGAGAATGCAAAACGTTTCTTACTTGGATTCCTAAATAAAATACAAAAAATAATTATAAAAATACTAAATAAAATATTATAATAAAATTATAATTTTAATATGTCAAGTTCCTACTTTAACATCCTATTAATGATAAAAAAGAATTTTCGGATATTTTCAATAAATTTTTTGTGACTACGGCAGTTCTCCAATCTTCAGGGATTATGCAAATAAAAATTTAAAAAATAAATAGATAATGAAGCAATGATCAATTAAAATTTGCAACATTCTTTTAAAGTGTGGATTTTTGTAATTACAGTAAAAAAAAAATTTTTTTATTAATTTAACAAAAAATAATGATTATTTAAATTTTTGTCTGTCAATTAGTGATTAAATCGAGATTATTTTTATATGATATATGTATTAAAAGTAAAAAAATATTTTCAACTATATTAATATTTTTTTTTCGACCGTTGATGATCAACGAATTTTTAGAATCGCTAGAATTATTTAACAGTTTATTAATGTTTACACATTTACTTTCTTAAGCTTTGCACAATCCTTTTCCAAAATCTAACTACTTTTTCAAACATCTAAAAATATCCTTAACAACAAACAACTTTGTTTCTTACTATAAAATATACACGCTTTTATTTTTCTATTATTCTATTATTTGAATATTAAAAACAAAAAACTATTATTTACTAAGCTAAAAAAACCTTTGACCATCAACCAATCTCTTTTAATTAAAAACCTAAATCAAACCAGGTCACAAACCTAGACCCACTTATCATCTCTACCACGAGATATCACTGTTATTTATTTTAAAAAAATATTCTCTTTGATATTAAAAAGTTCATTTAAAAGATTTAATTCAACTAATTAAAAATTTTTTTTTTTAATGAATGAATCGATAATCAGTAAAATAATAGATAAGGGTAGCATTCTTTTTATTTCGCTTGAAGCTGACTCAAAAATAAATATGAAATTAACTTATATATATGCTTATTTTTTTCATTTTTCTCTATTCGGATATAACGAATTTCTGTTAAAACGAAAGGTTTTTGGGGTTCGGAAGTGAGTTCATTATAACCAATCTCGACTGTACTTTAATTCTAAAAATCTGAGAAATCAACAAAAAATTAATTAAAATCATCAAATTAATTTTTTGTTAAATGGATCATAATAAATGATACATTTTGATGGATCATAATTTTAATTTCGCATGATGAATCAACATTTAGGTCTGGTGAAGTTTCAAATTTTAGATGGATTTTTCCAGAAAAAGCGCATTTTTTAATAAATGACGTGGTAGAAGTATTGTGATTTCAATGTTTATGGTCAAGGTTCGTAGAATGTGAAAATGAAAAAATAATTATGGATCATACTTTTTTAGCCCTATTTAATCGGCTTCAAACTTTATCCTTCATTTTTGAATTAAATGGATTTTAAAATGAATAAAATTAAGTTATGTCGATTTTTATTATAAAATTTAATATTTAAAGCCCTGGTAATCTTAGCAAAAAAAATCAAGCAGTTCCATTTTACCAGTAAATTTTAAAAAAATTGTAAAACAAGCATTTATTTTGTTAATTTTTAGGAAAAAACTATGTAGTCTTACAAAATTTTTTTTTAAGCGATCCTTGATTTATAAATTTCGCCTAATGCTGAATAAAAGTTACTAGAAGGATTTTTGATCAAAAAATTTTTTTGGGACTTTTAAATTATAATTCAAAATAAGCACCAAGATTTATTAAATTAAGAATTTTTATGTTTTTTTTTTCAAAAAATAATTTATTTTCTTAGCTTTAATACTATAAAAAAAAACTATTAAATATTTGTGTTAAAAGATTTGTTATTTTTGTGGTTTTTGACGGTTGCACTAGACCTTGCACCGAAAAGTGTTTGAAGAACATCTTGATAACTAGAATTATTTTCATCCATCTCAAGAGCTTTCCATAATCTATGCCAAAGTCAAATTCTTAATTTATTATTTCCATTTTGCTTCACAGAGCTGCTAATTAGCCTAAAAATTTATTAAATTTTGGTCATTATTTCGTCTATTGAAATATTTTAAATCACACCAAACTTCTTCTAGGGGATTAAGCTCGCAAAGGTATTTGGGACACCAGATAATCTTAATATTATATTCAGTCGCTCATTTTTCTAAGGTTGTATTAAAACTTTTAGAAGCCGTATGGGTAAGTAACATTTTTCTTAATTCTTTTAACAAAAAGTCTTCTGTTTCCAACTCTGGATAATTTTCATAAAATGTCATGCGTTTGGAGCATCCGTGACCGCCTCTAAGAGAAACACATTGATCATCTTCGACGAAGATTCTTCGTCGATAAGGACACAAGAAAGGGAAGTTCTTATTGATAAAACATTTAACGATTCCATAATTAGCCGACACGTTTCAAATTTTAAATTTAACGTTCGAAGAAAAAGATAAATTGCCACGCTAAATATTCTCATTGTTTAGAGTTAAATCCAGGAATTAGATCAAATAAAATAGCAAGTGAATCCGAAACAGTTTTAATATCAATCTTTTTAGATTGGAGTTAAGTACTCTTTAATATATTTTAATCAAAAATTTCAAATAATTTTTAAAAGTCAAAAATATTTACTTGAAACTTGATAACTTTCAGTTTGGAACTCAGCTGACTTTTTTAAAACAGTATTATTGTGTTATTAGGATTATCGATTAAGCCTACTTGGAGGCTGGAATGGACCTAATCAAAATTAAAAACATATTGTCTTTGGTTCCCAGAACCTTCAGGATCTCTAATTAAGAAGTTTTTATTTTTTCTTTCTTAAAAATTTTCCTTCGCCGGCTCTCTATCTTTTATTTCTTAGGGGCAATTATTATGTTTATTTTATATCAAGCTGAACAAAGGACAAAAACAAAAAATAAAAAAATCCTTTTAGTAACTTTTGTTAAGGAGACTCTAAAGTAGAAGAAGATGTAAGGATTGCAACTAAATGAAGGACTAAATAGTTTTTAAACAACGCTGAAAAATAGGTATTTTTTAAGATAAAAAAGAAATTAACAAAAAAGTTCTAAAATTTTGCTTACATTTGGATATTGTTAATTCATTTATGCTCTTAAAAATAAAAAAAAAATTAGCAAAAGGAATGATTTTTTCGCATCATATTTTAACTTAAAAAAAACATAAAAATAGCAGTTTTCAAAAACAAACATTGCTCAGTAATTAGATAATATAGGACCCCCTTTTTTTTAAAAAAAATTTTCTATGATCAATGAGGTTTGAAAAAAATCAAAAAAAAAATTTTTGAAAATCTTTTTTAAAAAACGGAAGTTTATGATTTGGTCCACCATGTTGCTTAGGATAAGAATCATCGGATAAAATTTCAAATGATTCACCATCATTTAATAAATATATATTTTTCTTAAAATAAAACATAATAGCTTTTAGAAAACTTTTCTAAACTCTTATGAATTCTACTAAGTTTCAAATCAGTATTTTATAAACCACTAACGAGTCAACTAATGTACAACTATTTTCAGCAGAATTAGAAACAATTTTGAGATAAAGACGAGATGAGGATCCTAGAAACTAGACTTTCAGTCGACATTATGCCTATAATTTTATTCAATATTTGTTTTTCTATAAGTTTTACATTCAATTTTATCAAACTTTATTTACATTTCATACGTTTTCATTTTATTGTTAGATGAGGATTAAATTCTTTTGAATTTTTTATTTATATTTTTTAGTAGGAGGCGGGAGGGAAAATGAAATAAAAAGAATTTTGAATGTTTGAATCTCACCTTATTTAAAAAAAACAAACATTTATATTAAAATATAGAGATAGTCTTTATGAGTGGGGTGTACATGGGATATTACCATTTTCTAATAAATCAAGGACTTCAAACTCAATTTTTAATTCAAAAATTGTTGAAAAAAATGTCAAAGATTTGAGGAAAAATATATTTTATTAAGAATAAGAATATAACTATAAAAAAAGAAAGCAAAGAAAAAATAAAATTAATTCTGTATCTTAGATATCAATTCTAACAATTAATTTATCAAATTATATTTCAACACCTTGCCTTAATTTGTAAATAAACCTTAAAATTTATTGCGTTTGAAATTGAACTTTGACTTTCATTTAAGATAAAGAAACGATCGAGTATAATTTTCTAATTTTTCGTTTGTGAATCCTTTTGATCCTAATGTTTCATTGTCTTTGATATTTACTTACCATAATTTCTGACTTTTCAATTCTTCGTATTAAACTTTTTGATAAACTCTTCTTTAGTCTAATATTTTAATTTTTAATTTCTTTATGTTCTGAATCATTTGCTACAGTCATACCTCTTTGATTCTGGTCCACTTTAATCCAAATAAATCTTTAATTCGAACAAAAATCTCAGGCTCAAGGCTATATTTAATATCTTCTAATTAAAAAAAGCTTTTTTCAACCGTATTTTTTTATACGGATCAACTCGACATTCGGACAAAATTCTGTAAGCTTACATAATATAATTGTATGTTATTTTATTTTCTTAAACTGTACAAAATATTTTTTTGTAAACATGAAAATTTATTAAATAAGTTTACATCAAAAATTATTAAATAAGTAGGGTTGTTAAATGAAGTATAAAATTTCGAAATTTTTCATAAATTTTTTTATTCAACTTAAGGTCTACTAAACAAAAAATTTATTAAACCTTTTTTTAACAAATATTTGTTGAAAATTTTTTAGTTCGAAATAAATTCAATCGAAAAAATTTCAAATTTTTTTCGAAAAAAGTAAAAAAATTCTAAAAA
>NTPY01000511.1:433045-445086 GCA_002922825.1 Brachionus calyciflorus
TTTTTTTTTGAATTTAGATATGTAATCCCTTTGGGATTAAGCTAATAAATTCCGTCGGCTTTAATTGATTTTCTGTTTTGAGAAAATTAAATAATTATGTTTTAAAAACTAAAACATCTTTAAACACTCAGTGAACCCTTATATAAACCTCACAAACACCCTTCATTTTTGGATTTTGCACCTTTTAAAACTTATTTTAGAAAGTATTCTAAAATTTTAAGTTAGGTCTATCATAGAGAAAAAATGCAAAAAACAATTTTTTTAAGAAAACACAACACCCTCTCAAAAACTAAAGATTTTTCGAAAAAAAAAATTTGAAAATCTAGCTTAATTTTGCTCGATGAAGATGAATCTGAAATCATAATTTGGATACGATCATTATTTTTAGATCATTAATTTTAGAATACTTTCTAAAATACGTTTTATAGATGCAGAATCCAAAAATGACTGGTTTATAGAAGGTGTTGTTTTTGCAAAAAGTTGAGTGGTTGCATTTAGACAAAACCAGAACTATTGAAATAAAAATTTAACCAAATTAAAAAACCATCTTTTTTTTTTAGAATTTATTGCTTAATTATAAAAGATAATCATTTTTTATTAAATAGAAGTGTTTTAGTAAAATTGACGAAAATCCAAATTAATTTGAAATTTTTATACATTTTGAAATTATTTAATTTTTTTTCTTTTTTATCCATTTTACCAAATAACAGTAAGTTTCACAATCAATATGTTCAATTTCACAATAACAAAAATGCATTACTACTGATCCTGATACTCTGATCCTGATTTAAGTCAATTAAATTCTTTTATATCACTTATTTTCAACGCTCCCTTTACTTCACCTAAAATTGAGTCTATTATCGACAACCGAAATAAACCTATGCAGATAAATTTTTAACGTCTTAATTCTAATCAACATACTAATAATAACGTTCCTCCTTTAATTTGTATTAAAGTATAATTTGATAAATTAATTATTAGAATTTGTATAGTTATACGGAGGTAAAAATTAGTAATACGGAAAGAAATAGTAATATTAGATCAAAAGATAAAAAGGTTAACGATAATGAAATATTTTAGAAAAATCAAGTTGAAATTAAAAATAAAAGTTACATACAATCATACCTCCTTAATCCTTATAAAAGAGGCCTTTGAAATTGGAGGACGGATTAAATTTTTTAGTAATATTAAATCAAAAGATAAAAAGGTTAACGATAATGAAATATTTATATTTATGTAATCCAAAGGGATTACATATCTAAATTCTAAAAAAAAGATTTTTTTCCTGGTTTATAGAAGGTATTGTTTTTGCAAAAAGTTGAGTGGTTGCGTTTAGACATAACCATAGTTCTTATACAAGAAATGGTTCTTATTCTATAAATTATTGCTTGAGCTCTTAATTCAATATAAGATCTAGTATGCGGTAAATTATGATAGATCATTTAAATGATAGACTTTTCTTTAGTTTAATTAAATCAGGAGTTGAAGCAATGATTAGAGACATTCAAGTTTTATTACTATCACGTGGTTTCAAATTTTTTTTTCGTTTAGCCTCAATTTTTATAAACTTTAGGCTTATTCAATTTTTTAAGATTTATATTCCGATGAACCGTCTCCTACTTACAAGAGTTTGTACCAGTTAAGGACTTAAAGTTGGTTACATAGTTCAAATAAAATTTTTATTAGTCGCATTATTTGAAGTTACTTTAATTATTCCTTAAATTTTTACCACTTATTGTCGCACAAACTTAAATCGGTACATAATAATTAAATTGAGGGTAGTAGAATTCCTCATTATATTATAGTTCTTAATTTAGGTATTCCAATTTATTCGTTCAAATTGTGCTTGGAATATTATGAAGATTTACCAAAGTTTAATAAGGATAAACAACTTCCACAGATTTCACGACTAAATTAAAGAAAATAACTGAAATGCACCTTGAAACATGTCCGGATTTATTTGATAGTAATAAAATTGATTCAAAAAAAATTGACAAAATGTACTTTTCTATTCTTTTTGCAATATTTTTTCTATATAAAAAAATTATTTTTGTTGACAAATTAATTTGGCCCTATACTTTTTTGATTTAAAATAAAATTTATACCTTAATATTATTTAAACTTAAATATCGATTAATATTATAAGATTATATAGTCAAAATAACTTTTAACATTTAACAATTTTTTTGTTTGGATTTTTTTTTAGGTTGAGAAGATTATTTTTATCTAGAAATAATTATTGTGACTTTAAATTTTTAAAATTTTCATTTTAGAAAAAATAACATATCTAATAAAAATGATCAAATTATTAACCATTTTGCTTTATTTATTTGCTGCTGGATCAGAAGTTTGCATAAAAAAAAACGTACTAAACGGATTTCAACTAATTTGTAATAATTTAGAAATTGACAAAGACATTTTAATGAGGAATAAAACAAGCTATAAGCAGATACGTCAAATATATTATAGGCTTGGACAAAAAAGAATTTTAAATGAAGATTTAATAAAAGGTATATATTTTTTAAAATCTCTGGGACAAAAAGGTTTGGTTTTCTATTTTAAAAATCTTTTGGGATTCGATTTAAATCTATTGCATAAAATTGAAATAAATAACTCGGTTTTCTACAATTTCTTTATTTATAACTCTAGAATCGATTTTTACAATAAAACAGTAAAACTTTCAAATTGCTGTCCATTTTTCGCTGATAATCAATTTAAAGTTAATTTTAAAAGTGTATACTTTATGGATTTTAACAAGTTTGTAACAAAATTATGTCCATTTTATTTTAACAATTTCGAAATTGAAGAATTAAATTTTAACTATTTGGCTGACTCTTTTTATTCGAAAAATAAAGTTTCATTTACAAATATAAATGAATCAATTAAATTGAATATCAAAATTAAAATTTTAAAAATTTCAAATTGTGAGAATCTAGACATAAATTCAGATATAATAAATTTTCAAATGTTTCAATCGACTTTGAATTTTCTTCTTTTTGGTAAAATAAAATCCATTCATCCAAACACATTTTCGGCATTGCCTTCGCTAAAATTCATAATGATCGATATTTATTATTCAAGACAACTTTTACAAAATACACAAATTAATTGGATTAAAAATTTAAATAAAAATTTAAGAATTAATGACACTCAATACGAAAATTATACTGATCATGTTAAATTTGTTTTAATCTCTCAAAGATACTATCCTGAATTTTATTCCAAGAAGGATCTCTATCACATATTTCCAGACGAAGATTTTTGTATTTATCGAGACTTTCCTTTTAATAAAATGGTTCTATTAAGCATAAATGACAATACACCAGATAATTATAAAATTAAATACACATGTACATTTTTATGGATTGCACAAAATTATAGTTTCTATTTAAAGCACTATAAAAAAATAACAAATGGAATATATTTATATTCGAAATTCAAAGGGTTTAATATGAGTGAATCTAATTGCAACTTTACCAAGAGATTAGAGAACTGTAATTTTACAACAATAAAAGATGAGTCTTTTGATTTGTACGCCTTAAAGAATTTTATTATAATTTTTGATTCTTTAATTAGCTTCATTTTAATTCCTTTAATGTCATTCTTGTGTTTTTTACTAAATTTATTTATTTTTATAATTCTATTGAAAGGTAAAAACTTTAAATATCTTAAAAATGAATCCTACAAATTTGTCTTTATTTATTCTGTATTCAGCTTAGCTTATGTTTTGCTTGAATTACCACGTTATTTAAATGAATGTTCGTTTAAAAATGGCTTTTTTTGTTCAAGTTTTGTATCTTACAGGATAAGTCAATATTACAGAATAATAGTCACTGATTTTTTGCTTCGAATATTAAAGACAGCAATTAATTTGTCTTTGATTGGATATAGTACTTTAAGATTAAATTTATTTCATGAATCGTCATCTAAAATACGCAAAACTATTTCTAAATCTTCTGTTGCAAGAATTTCTTTTATAATTGTTGTTTTTCTAGGAATAATATGTTCGCCTAAACTATTTATACATAAAATAAACACAAATGATCCAAATACTGAATATCCTTCGTATTTGCTAGATATTTATGCATCTTTTGTCGCTAATACAAAGGTAGAAACAATTTTAATTATTTTGAATGTTGTTTCTGATATATTTACTGTTTTTGTCGTAATTATCGTGAATTTTGTGATTGATATATTTCTGGCGATAAAACTAAATTCGTTATTATCATTATCAATATATAAAGAAAAATCAAAATCAAATCGAGATTACATAAAACTTATTTGCCTTTCTTTTGGAATGATATTTATAAATTTAACATTAAAATCATCAGAGATTTTTTTACCTTTGTATTTTTTATTAAGTTTTACAAAAATTTATCGAAAAGATCAAATGGTGACAAGTTTTGAATTTTTTTTGAGAGAAATTTGCTTACGTCAATCATTTCCAACTCTCCTAAACCATTTTATTGATTTTTCCTTTCAAATATCAAATGTATTGAATATTTTGGTTTATTTTTGTAATGATCAGAACATTAGAAGACATCTAAAAAGTATTATCCAAAAAAAATTTTTACATAAATAAACGGGTTTATTTTCTAAATAAACATATTCAAATTGAAAACTGGAATAAAATATCCTTAATTTGACAGTTCACAAAAAAGGTCCGTTCACAAAAAAAGATTAATAATCAGCAATTTATAGAGAATAATCAATTTTACTTATTTGCATATTTTTTTTGGTACAAAAAGTTTAAACCGGAAAAAGTCAAACTAGTCCTTTTTAAAAAAAGTCATAAAAATTTTTTCAAATACAATATTGTTAAAATTTAAAATTCTTTTTTTTGCGTATTTTTAAAGAGTTCTTGCGTTTTAATTTGTGTCACTTGCTTTCGAGATGCTAGATTCCGGGATCGATACTGTTTTCTGTAAAATATTTTTTAAATTTTCATGAAAAAATTTTAAACAATACGCATAGACAACATTCAGCTCATCAATCTCTTTGTTTACAATTTTAATGCATAAGTTTTAAAAATTGCATAACTTACACTAAAAATAGCTTAAAAGAGCATTAAAAGCAAGACTCGAATCTGACACTTAAAAAAATCATGGGCCCATTTAGCATAGAAGTTGAGAAAATAAAACAATAAACTGTTTCGATAGTTTTAAAAACTTACCATATGGTTAGTTAGTTAACCAAAAATGAAAATCATTGTAGTTATTTGATTTAATTCTATTGAATTAAAAGACTATACCAGTACCATTAAACCATAACTTATTAGCATTTTCAGCGGATAGTCTATTTCTTAATTTGATATCGGTTAAATTTCCTTTAACTAAAAACGTTCACTTAAAAAAGATGTTTGTACTACAGAAAAAAAATCCGTTGCAATCAAGATTTTTTATTGTATCAAAAATTAAAAGACAAATAGAGATAAAAAGAGGTTCAAGGAATTTTTTTAAGGATACTAAAACACCTCTAATTTGAGTAAAACTTTCCCAGTGTTTGTCACCTAGTTAGAAGCTGATAAATGAATATTTTTGGTTATGTGAGACTTCGCTTAAAAAGCATTGACACGTTTTATAGAAATATATTTCATAGCGTTTTTTTCATAACATATTTTTTAATCTCAATTATTACATTTATTTTTATTTTAGCAAATTTGATCACAAATTTTTCATAGCAGACTTTTAAAGCATTATTTTAAATCTTTTTAAAATAGATACATACAGCATTGTGAAAAAATTAGAAAAAATCGAGTTTTTTTTGTTAATTTTATTTAAAACACGAAAAAAAAAATTTTTTCTCACAAACCAATTAAATACAGTGTAACCTCGATTTTATGACCTTCGATTTTGTGACTTAATTTTATGACATAAAATCGGTGGTCTGCAGAAAATTACCACCGCTACAATATTAATTTTTCTTGATCTTATGACATTTGAATTTGTGACAATTTAATTTTATGACATAAAAATAAGACATGCAAAAGATCGTCGTCCAATCTTTTTCATTAATTTAATGGTCTTATGATATAAAAATTAAAAAAATTATTTTTAATTTTTTCTCGCTTTTTTTTTGAATATTCAGAGGTCAATTGATATCGACACAAAAAAAAGGTTGTTGATTTAACTAAAAAAGGTACGAAATATGAAACTATTAGACAAATTTTTAAATTTCTAAGTGTCATTTTCTCTTTGATTTGATTTTTCTTATAAAATTTATTTTTGCTTGTGATTTAAAAAATTATAAAAATTTTTAAAAAATTATAAAAATTTTTAAAAAATTATAAAAATTTAATCGAATTTTCATTGAATTTTTCCTTTCCGAGCCAATGATTGATGCTGCATAAAACCCGAAATTCCAATAAATGATGCACCATCAAATATTAGGGACGTTGGTTTGTTGCATGTATCACTAGTCAAGTCAATTTTAACATGGGAGGTATGTAGAATAGTGCATGCACCAAATCCAGTTCTTAAGTTCTGATGCTGCATAATTCAGCAAGGTAATACGGTAACTTTACATAACGTTATATATCATTATTCGACATTATAAAATTTGCTTATTTTAAATGTTAGAATAATAGAATTTTTAGCAAATGTAAATCATCAAATTTTTGTAGTACTATTTTATTTTCAGCGATTCTCTTTTCGTCAGTCATAAAAACCATCTAATTACCGTCAGGTAATAAAACTGAAGGTCAATAAGTAAAAAAGAATGATCTAAAATAAATTTAGTAATCACTGATCTTGAGGTTTAATTGACCCGAAAAATATCAGAATACTCTCATAACTTATATGTAATTCAGCTATACTATACTATACTTTTAGTACAGAAACTTTATGACTAGAATTATCGTATAATTTTGAAAGGCGATTTGTTATTTTTTCACCAATATTTCTGAAACAATCACCAAAAATTATGAAAAAAAAACAAAACTATTAATTTTACATAATTAATATTTTTCAAGATAAAATTAATAATGTGAAATAAAATTTATAATCTTACATAATATTTTTGTTTCTTTCTAATTTTTCTGAAAAAATTTGAAATCTAATTTCTCATTTAAAACTCAGCAAAAATGATCGATTTTGAAATTTCTAATTTACTAAATTTCGGTAAACAAAATAGCCCTGAGGAAGTTGAGCTTGATGTTGAGCAATATTCTGAAGAAGATGAAGAAAATGATCAATTAATTCAAAATGGTTTATCTTTAAAACGTAAGAGATATCGTATTATATGGACTTTTCAAAGACAGTACGAAAACGAATTATACGTTGAAAGTGAGATTAAACCTAAATGGTGAAAAACTAGAAGTCACGACTTGGCAAACGGATCAAAACTGTATTATAGATGCAAATACTCAAAATGTCCAGCAGGCCTATATCTTTTTTATTTTAATAATAAATCAAAAATCTCGCTATTTACAAATCACTGTAAATAAATTTTAATTTTTAAGTTTATCAAAAATATTTAAATTATTAATTTATTTTTTTTTAGTTGAACATGATCACAGTGCTCAACAAAAAAACCGAGGGATACCTGAAAATACAAAAGAAATTATTAGAGATTTGTATGATCTTGGAGTAAAAAGCCCATTAAATATTATTTATGCACTGAGAGATAAAAAACTTGATAAAATACCAACTCAAAGGCAAATTTAAAATTTTTTAAACGAATTAAAAAAAGATAAATTTGGTGATGCTGGCATGACTTATTCAGAATTTGAAAAGTGGTCTAAAAATAATATGAATTTTTAGGTGAGCATGATGGTTTTGTTTTAGATTATTATGTGTCTCTTACAGGTATTTTTTTTTCTAAAAAAATATTTAATTTAGAACTAATTATTCAATTAATTAATTTACGAAAAATATTTTCGTATTTCTTTGTCAACCAATTATTTAATCAATTTAGCTGACAAACGAGATAAATTAGTTGTTGATGCTACCTATTAAGTAATTTTTCAAGGTTTTCCTTTAATGATAGCTGGTATTATTGATTTCGATCGACATTTTCATCCAATAGCTGTTGCAATATGTTCTAGAGAGACAGCTTTAGACTATGAATTTTTTTTTCGATCGATTTTTAAAAATAACAAAAGTTATGTCCCAAAGTTTTTACTTGCAGACGGCGCTGAAGCTATGACTAATGCATTTGAAAAAGTTTTTGGTTAAAATTTCACTAGAATTATGTGCTGGGCTCATGCCGAAAGAGCGACGACTAAAAAACTTTTGTTTATTAAAAATCCAAGAGTACGAGATAATATAACTCAAGATCTTTATGCTCTTCAATCGAGTTATTCACAACCAAAGTTTAATATTGGCTACAAACTTTTTAAAGAAAAGTGGAAAAGCGTCGAAGGGATGAGGAAATTCTTTGATGACTATTTTGAGAGAGAATGGATAAGCTTGACCAACCAAGGTTGGTTCGAAGGCTTGGCACCCGGTTATCCAAGCACCAATAACGCTTAAGAGTCTACAAATAATGTCATCAAAATGAATCACACTCTAAAAGAGAGGGTCCCTTTGTCACAATTTTTAGAACGACTTAAAATTATTCTCAATAGATGGTCAGTTGACCGTGTCGAAAGAGTCAAATTTGAGTTTGAACCAAGAATGGAAGATGAATTATGGAAAAATACTTTAGATTATATAACTTTAAATCCTACTGTGAAATATGTTAAAGCTGATGAATTATATTTATTAAGCAAATTTAAATCGGTAGATTTTGATGAATTTTTAGACAATATCGATTGCGATGAATACTGTTTCCTAAACGGTTGTGAGTCTCTAGATGGTTTAGATTTTACTAAATTTGTGGAAAAAAATGAATCAGTTAGAATGGTAAAATTTAATAAAGAAAATTGGAAACTGTCGAGTTGTACTTGTAGCACTTATCTAAAAGAATTTTTATGTAAACATATTTTAATAATTGCTTTAAGCCTTAAATTGACTGAAATACCGGAGAAATTCAGAGATTCTGTAATAGGTTGCAAACCTAAGCCTGGTAAAAAAAAAAAAGCTAAAAATTGGTTTGATAGAGAATAATTTTATTTTTCAGAAATTTCGTAAGAAAACATAATTTTTATATAAGACTTTTATTTTTGTAAATAAAAATTAATTTTATAAAATGATTGTAATTTTTATAATCGATAAGTAAAATTGGTGATCTTTCAGAAATTTTGGTGATTTCATTATAACAAGCCAATTTTGAAAAACTACCACAGGTACGTACTTTTTCATCTTTGAGTATCTATTATTTTTGAAAAAGTACGATTGAGGTGAAAAATGTGCAGTTGAAAAAATACAGTGGAAAAAAACAATTTAAAATAGGACACAAAGAAAAAAGTACAAAGTATAAATTATTACAGTGAATAATTATCTTTTTTTATATTATAATTTAATAAAAATAAATTCAAAAAAAATCCCTTCTCGAAATGAATTAGTATCTTCTCATCGCTAATTAATTTACAAAAAAACTAAAATTATTTATTTTGATATTAAAATTATCTAATGGGCTTCGGTGAAAGATAAATTGGTACTGAATGAATTTTATAAGATGATTTTAGCAGACTTGTTTACGAGTACCAAAAAACAAGTACAAACGAGTATTTTACGAGTACGAGTAATACTCGTACTTTTGAAATTCGCCAAATAAATTGTACAAGTACGAGTAGGTGACATACTCGCTACTCGTGACGAGTTACTCGTAAACAAATCTGGATTTTAGTATCAGAGAAAAAAGGCCGGGGGAATTAAGTACTAAAGATATTTTAGTACTAGATGAAATAAATAAAAATTGATTTTAATATTTTCTTTTAATTTAAGAATTAAGTACTAAAATTTATTGTGTCTTTTTTTTAATTTAGATTCCGAAATTGCATTCAACAAATACTGTCTTAGTCAATGTTTTATATTTCAAATCAAAATCATGAGATTAAATAATAAAGTTAGAACATCAGCCTCAAAAAAAAAATCTGTTTTGGTTATTATCGATAATTACTGGACACAACTATGTTCATGAGAATACCGCAAAAAAAATAAATCCAAAAATTAGTATAATCAGCTTGTGTTGTCTAATTGATAACTTTAATAAAAGTATCAATAGAGATCTTTTTTTGTCTTTTCAAAGGATTTTTATATTAAATTTTTTTTCATTTAAAAAAAAACACTTAATTTTTTAGTTTCAGTCGAAAATCGATTTGGTATTAAATTATCACCGTATTAAAAGCCTAAATATCAATTTAGTTCTAATTTACCTAATTTTGCATTTATTTTCAAAATAAGCATTTAGTACTAAAAGTCTTATTTATGCATTTAGTATTTATTTACCTTATACTTGTTTCATCGTATTAAAATCATTTAGTAATTAATTATACTCAATCCAAGTATGTATCGATCCTTCTACTGATCAAATATTCGTACTGAATGTTATCAATAATCACTGAAACTTGTTAACAAATATTAACGCATATGAACCTTTTACAGAGAATGCTTTTTTAATTAACAGAAAGTGGTTTGTGTATGATAGCTTGAACAACTTACAAAACTTTAAACCGATCAAGCGAGTAATGATATTTTTGTACACCGAGTCGGCAAGGGGGCGATGCATTTTTAGTAGGGATGTTAAAATGGCCATTTCGAAATTAATTTTGGAAGTTAGAAACTCGCTGAAAAAGCTCAAACAGCGATCGTTTTGAACTAAAAAAAAATTGATCATAGAGACAAATCTCTAAATAAGTTTCAAAATGAACCTAATTTTTAGTTAGGGGGGCGAATTTTTATTCCATTTTAGATTTTTTTTCAAATAACCACAAATAAAAGAAAGTTGCCACTGAGTTTGAGAATAGTGGAGGTTCGGTTGGAAAATTCCTGTTTAATTGATTCATTTTTAGTTTTTTTTAATAAAAGAAAAATAATTGAAAAATGCGAGCTTTTGAAGGAGAAAAACTTCCTGGAAATGTACATTTTAAGTAGAAAAATCGTCTTTTTTTTTCTTTTTTTAATTTTTTTTTAAATGGGTGAAACTTTTTTGTGTCAGGAGTGGGGACTTGAACCCTGACCATTTATTCAACTAGGGTCGTTAATTAATTCAAAATTCCAGGTCCTAAATCCAACGACTCGAACTATTGGGCCGTAGCCGGCCTTTTCTTCTGTTAAAACTCTAATAAAAATTAAAATATTACTTTCTCAAAAAGCCTGCTGAAATCCTTTCTATTATTTCCGTCTAATATTAGCCTGTGCTTTTTATATTTGCACTTTGAATTATTATTTTCTAATGATATTTAAGTTTTAATTTAATTAATTAGGAATATTATTAAACACAAAATTTATATATGCCTGATTATAAAAATAATTATTTAACAAAATTAAGTAAAAATAATGATTTTTTAAAAAAAATTGTAACATTAAAATTTTCATTAAAGTTCAAAAGTTCATTTTATAATTAATAAATTTAAAATTTTTACTTAAATTAATCTAAAATTTAAGGGGGGCGTCGTCCTTCTTTAAAATTTCTTAGGGAGACGGCGGTCCCTGTTCACCCTCATGTAGCTAGCTCCTGATCCCAAGTGTATGTATCATCATGTCAACTTCGTCAAAGTGGTTCAACAAGAAGCTTCAAATGACTGTGGACTTTTTGCAATAGCATATGCATATGATTTGATTAAAAAAAGACCCATCGAACTTATTTTACGATCAATCTTTTATGAGAAAATCTTTTAGTAAAGAAACTTTATGACTAGAATTATTAGTTAAAAACACGGCGTAATTACGCGTAATTACGCCGTGTTTTTGTACTCCCGGGAATTATAGAAATGGACAAAAGTAGACTGTTCTTTTTTCAAAGTAGGTTTTTTCCACTGGTATTTTTTCTACTAGACCAAAAGTACGACCAATTTATTAGAATATTATTTTTTCTAATTTTGCTCTTTTTATTTTTCGTTATTTTGATACAGTTGAACCTCGCTATAACGAACCTCTTTATAACGAAAACCTCTTTATTTATTTATTTATTTATTTATTATTAATGAATTAACCTCC
>NTPY01000511.1:460274-479791 GCA_002922825.1 Brachionus calyciflorus
TTAACAAAATCGAGGTCAGACTGTATTTTCGATAATTTACGTAAAATTTGGAAAACTTTGGAGATAAAAATGTTGAAAATAATTTTTTACTAAAAAAAGTTTTCTGTAAAATTCGATCTCTTTTTTCTAAAAAAATTTATCGATTTTAAACATATTTTTATCTCCAAAGTTTACCAAATTTTACGTAAATTATCGATAATTTACCATAAATACCGATATTAAACCAAAAACTATTGATTTTTAGATTACCGTTTTTTACGTAAAATATGGTGAATTCATCGTATCATAGCAGCACTGTATTTACATAGAATATAAATTTTTATCTAAATTTTTTTAGTAATATAGAATTCTTTATTTTACATATCTTAATTGTTTTTTAAGTTAAATAAAAAAAATATAATAATTATTGTCTAATAATTGCAAAAACTAAGGGAACATAATAGATTTATTAGTCACTTACAATTCTTAAAGCTTTTAACGGTAAAATATGTCTAAAGTGTGATTCTATGTTCCTTATATGCTCCCTATGTGTCGATTACTATCCCTCAAGAACCTCTGAAATAAAATGAAAATAATTCATCTTATTGGGCTTAATTTGATTTGCATGATTTTTTTTTTAAGTGCTTTTGTCATTTTTATATTTTGATATGTTTATGATATTATTTATTTCGGCCTGAAAGCTAAGATTTAGCTAGATAAAATTTTTTTTTATTATTTTAAGTCTTGATTTTTTGAATCCTCAACACAAGTTTCAAAATTATTTAAAAAATTCAATTTATTTTTAAAAAAATACCTTGGTAAATCCTTGAACGAAGAGAATTCTGAACAAGGGGAGGTAAGGAGGGGGTTCCCCTCCATTTTTTTTTTAAATATTTTAAAATAAAAAATTTTCTTCCTTAAATATTATCAACTTCACTTTAAAGTGATCTTGGGACCGAATGACCCGACGGGTCTGTTATGTGACTCAACACGTCGCATAACTACCCACTTTTTTAATACTGACCACATAAAAAATTTATTTGTCTTTTGATTTTATTATTTTAGAAAAAAAATTAAAGTAAATTAGAAAAACCGAGTATTAGAGTAAATTAACTTATTAAGTTTTACACTAAAATTAGGTTTATGAGATAAAATAACGTTAAGTAAAATCAGAAGCCCTTTAAATTTTTCTAGAAAGTGGATTAAAAACAAATAAAACAATAAAAGATTTATTTTTTTGTTTGAGTGAAACTTATTTGTGGCAGGAGTTGGGACTTGAAACCGGATCCTTGAATCAACTCGCTAATTAATTCAAAATCCGAGTTTTTCCATCGAACGATTCGAACCATTGGACCATCACCGGCTAATAAAAGATTTAATAAACTTTAAACTTTTAATGTATGGACAGTTTTTTGTGACCAATTTAAGTTTATTTTTCAAAATTTTTTTTTGAAATCTGGTCACAACAAATCAAATGATAATATAATTTTTTTGAAAATTACCAACTTCATTTTGTAAGTAGACCTAAAAAAAGATTTGACTAGTACTGGTAACATAATGGAATAGACCCTAATTCGGGTCTTGTAAAGCTGACGATCAATGATCGTGAAATTTAATGATCAATTAATTTCACGATCAAAAAAAATAATTGTGCTAATTGATCGTTAAAATCACGATCAATTAATTTTTTCTACGATCAATATCTAATTGCAGAAAAAATAATACAATTTCACACAAATTAATTAAAAATAATTTTTTTTTACTGTTTTTTTTTTTAATTTATTTTATGATAAATATTGCAATATTTTTTCTTGAATTTAAAAAATATTTCAAAAAAAGTCTAAGAATGGATATTAAAGAAATAAAGGATATTATTTTTTCCAATGACATGAAACGTATTACTGATTTCTTAAAAGGAAAACACTTGAAGTCTAATAACACTTGAAGAATTGAATAAAGAAAAAGTCATTTTAGGTGGACCAGGTGAAGTAGTCGAAATTGACGAATCCCTTTTTGTACGAGTCAAACATGGTGTAGGGAAAGATTTAGCGAGAGAACAAATTTGGGTTTTTGGTATTTTTCAACGCTCAAATGAAAAGTGTCTTTTTTTTGTAGTTAAAAAAAGAGATGCAGTAAATCTTTTAAATATTATTTACCGTCATGTAGCTCCAAATTTGTAATAAATGACTTTGATATATTAGAGCCTCAAGTAAGAGAAGTTGAAGAAGTAGTCGAGCCAGTGGTAATTGATCAAGTAGTCGAGCCAGTGGTAATTGATCAAATCTATAATGTTTTACCTTTAAGTTGCTGTACCCAAATAGATTTTGAGAAAGGTGTTTTAGCGATTGTTGGTCTAATCAAAACAAATTTTGTCGACAATTATCGTTTTTGTAGTGATCTATCAACAAAACAACGTCAATTTATTTATCAAGTTTGTGATGATAGCAAAATATATCATACAACATCTGGAACAAGGTATAGAGTTATTACAATTGGAAAATATGCTGAATCAGGTAGAATTCAAATAGAAAATGAAATTGCCAGAATAAGTAACAAAAACTAAGAGTTTCATAATCATGTCTTGGAAATTGTAAATCAAAAAAATGAACCGAAGAAAAGAGGAAGACCACACAAAAAAAATTAACTAGTTTAGATTTTTTAAAATTGAGTATTTTTAATTAAAAAGATTATTTTTGATTGGTAAATTTTCGAATAAAAATATTGTTTAATTTTGATCGCAAAAATAAAATCAATTAAAAAAATCGAAGATCAATAATTAACTTAATTGATCGTGAAATTGATTGATCATTAAATTTCACGATCATTGATCGTCAGCTTTACAAGACCCCCTAATTCTTTTACATAACAATAGGCGACATTTTTTTTTATTTTCTTATTTAAATAATTTGAGAGAAAATCTCAGGCCGTTTAGAATGGATCAAGACCTTCTTTTCAGCCTAATGAAAAAGATAGAATTTTTGACTAAAAAAAAGAAGAAAAAAAAACTTTCTTAATTTTGAATAAATTTAAATTGAATAAAATGTAATCTCTCGCAAATTTTTTCGTACGCTTTTTCAAAAATTTTAATAACAGTAGTATTAAACAGACATTTCAATTAAATTTAGCTCTTCTTTATCGGTGATTCTGTTTGTATCAATTAGCCAACAATTATTATTTTAATTGTTAACTACATAGCTTTTTTTCACTATTTAATTTCTCCTCCTACTTATAATTTTTTGCGTATCTTTTGTCAATCAAAGTGTTATCTAATTATAAATTCAGTCTGAAAATAATAATTTTTTATATTAATTAGTCGCTTTTTTACACTTTTGGTGTAATTGCAATATCAAATCTAAATGATCAAAGATTATCCGATATATTGCAAATTTTTAAAGTAAATTTACTTATTTTAGAGCCTGAGTTTTATTTATTTTCGAAAATCAGAAAATTATGGAAAATTAAAATTTTTATGATTAACCTTATGATAAAAATTGAGTAAATTTCATGCTCTTTACGAAAAATAAAAAATAAATAAACAAAAAAAATCAACTTTATTTCTTGATCAAATAATTTGGCTTTTTAAACATAAAAGTGAGTTCATTAAAAGTAACTGAATATTAGCGACTTAAGAGATAATACAAAGAGACTAAAATATGACTTTTTTTTATATCTTTGAGAATAATAATTTGAAAAATAGATTATAAATGTAAGTTTTTTTTTGATGTTTGAATCCAGAAATTTTCTCTAGCATTTTACCGATCTTTACCATAATCGATAAATCCTCTGGAAAAATTTAATCGATTTGTTAACAAAAATAATATTTTAACATGCTTAAACATGCATATTACAATATGTAATTGAATATAAGATATCATTGGCTAACTAATTTTTAAATTATAATTGTTTAACTTTCCACTAGAAATTTTTCAAACAGTAAAATTTTTAACTGTAAAATTGTAAAAGTGTAAAATTTTCCACTCGATAAAAATCAATTGTATAATTTTCCACTGTAAAATTTTCGACTGGAATATTTTCTACAAGACCGAAAAAAAGCTATGATACGCTTTTTTTGTTCTCGACATAAGAATAATAAAGAAATAGAAAAATTTAAAACAATTTCTCTTTTGCTAATTGATTGTTTTTTTATTTTTTTTTGATTTTTCATTCAATTCGATCTTATCCAATTATATTCTTTTGTTTCGCGAATTGATTCGAATTTGTCCAATAAATTCATTCGCTTTCCCAGTCCAATAGAATTGATTCAGTCCGAAACCGTTCGTTCTTGTGTGGTTAATTAGCTCGTCACGGCTGCGTTCTTCGCAATTATGACTTTTAAAATAAAATTTTTAAAATTATCATTTTAGAAAAAATAACCTATCTAATAAATCTAATAAAAAAAATGATCAATTTATTAATCATTTTCTTTTATTTATTTGCAGTTGAATCAGAAGTATGTAAAAAAGAAAACGGGCTAAACGGTTTCCAATTAATTTGTAATCATTTTGAAATTGACAAAGAGATTTTAATGAGCAATAAAACAAGCTTTAAGCAAATAAGCCAAATATATTATAGGCTTGGAGAAAAAAGAATTTTAAATGAAGATTTATTAAAAGGTATTGATTTATTAAAATCTCTAGGACAAAAAGGTTTGATTTTCTATTTTAAAAATCTTTTGGGATTCGATTTGAATTTATTCACTAAAATTGATAGAAATAACTCGATTTTCTACACATTCTTAATTTACAACTCTAAAATCGATTATTATAATAAAACATCTAAAATTACAACTTGTCGTCCGTTTTTCCCTGAAAATAAATTTAAACTTAACTTTATAAGGTTTCATTTTGTGAATTTTAACAAATTTGTATCAAAATTATGTCCATTTTATTTCAACAATTTCGAAATTGAAGAATTAAAATTTAGCTATTTGGCTGACTCTTTTTATTCGAAAAATAAAGTTTCATTTACAAATATAAATGAATCAATTAAATTAAATGTCAAAATTGATATTTTAACAATTTCAAATAGTGAGAATCTAGATATAAATTCAAATTTAATAAATTTTCCAATGTTCAAATCGACTTTGAATTTTCTTCTTTTTGGTAAAATAAAATCCATTCATCCAAACATTTTTTCAGCATTACCTTCGCTAAAATTCATAATGATCGATATTTATTATTCAAGACAACTTTTACAAAATACACAAATTAATTGGATTAAAAATTTAAATAAAAATTTAAAAACTAATGACACTCAATACGAAAATTATACTGATCATGTTAAATTTGTTTTAATCTCTCAAAGATACTATCCTGAATTTTATTCCAAGAAGGATCTCTATCACATATTTCCAGACGAAGACTTTTGTATTTATCGAGACTTTCCTTTTAATAAAATGGTTCTATTAAGCATAAATGACAATGCACCAGAGAATTATAAAATTAAATACACATGTACATTTTTATGGATTGCACAAAATTATAGTTTCTATTTAAAGCACTATAAAAAGATAACAAATGGAATATATTTATACTGGAATTTCAAAGGGTTTAATATGAGTGAATCTAATTGCAACTTTACCAAGAGATTAGAGAACTGTAATTTTACAACAATAAATGATGAGTCTTTTGATTTGTACGCCTTAAAGAATTTAATAATAATTTTTGATTCTATAATTAGCTTCATTTTAATTCCTTTAATGTCAATCTTGTGTTTTTTACTAAATTTATTTATTTTTATAATTTTATTGAAAGGTAAAAACTTTAAATATCTTAAAAATGAATCCTACAAATTTGTCTTTATTTATTCTGTATTCAGCTTAGCTTATGTTTTGATTGGATTACCACGTTATTTAAATGAGTGTTCTTTTAAAAATGGATTTTTTTGTTCAAGTTTTGTATCTAACAAAATAATTCAATACTATAAAATAATAGTCACTGATTTTTTTATTCGAATATTTAAGACAGCAATTAATTTATCTCTAATTGGATATAGTACTTTAAGATTAAATTTATTTCACGAATCGTCATCTAAAATACGCAAATCTATTTCTAAATCTTCTGTGGCCCGAATTTCTTTTCTAATTGTTGTTTTTCTAGGAATAATATGTTCGCCTAAACTATTTATACATAAAATAAACACAAATGATCCAGATATTGAATATCCTTCGTATCTGCTAGATACTTATTCATCGTTTGTCGCTAATACGAAGAAAGAAACAATTTTAATTATTTTAAATGCTATTTCTGATATATTTACTGTTTTTGTCGTGATTATCATAAATTTTTTGATTGATATTTTTCTGGCGATAAAGCTAAATTCTTTAATATCATTATCAATATTCAAAGATAAGTCCAAATCAAATAGGGATTTTATTAAACTCATATGCTTGTCTTTTGTGATGATACTTATAAATTTGATATTAAAATCAACCGAAATTTTATTAACTTTATATTTTTTACTAAGTTTTACAAAAATTTATCAAAACAATATAATGGTGACAAGTTTTGAATTTTTTTTGAGAGAAATTTGCATACGTCAATCATTTCCTACTCTCCTTAACCATTTTATTGATTTTTCGTTTCAAATATCGAATGTATTGAATATTTTGGTTTATTTTTGTAATGATCAGAACATTAGAAGACTTGTAAAAACTCTTATTCGAAAATATTGAATCAAATTTTAATCTGTTTTAAAATTCTTGCGCTAATATTTATTCATGAAGCTATCTTTTATTTCTTAATACCTTTTTTTATTAAAGAAAAACCCATCTTTTATATATTTTGGGTGTTTTATTTTTAAATAAAATATTTTTACTCATGTCTTATAAAATAAAAAAATTAAATTTATCTTCAAAAAATTTTTTATGAAACGAAAAATGTATTAGAAATATGCAATTTAAGGGTCTTCAAGTTCATAAAATTTTGATCAAAAAAATTAAAGGGATTTTTAGTTGCACAATTTTCAAGGAGTCGTGTATGTCGGTTATTTTTGTTCTGATTGGAAAGTATTTAATTGTTCGTAAGATTCGATTTTGAAGCTTTTGACAGTCTTGTAGTATTCGTTGTGTCGAATTGTTAATAGCTATAAACATAAAGTCAAGTTGGGATCTGATAAAACTTTTGTAGACAAGCATCGAGAGTGAGGTTTTGTTTTTTATTTTTAAGCTTTTTATTTTTCTAATTAAATTTGTTTTATTTATGATTTTTTCCGAGATTGATTTGAAATGATTTTTGAAATTTAATTTTGGATCTAATATTATGAGTAAGAGTTTTTTTTTTTAAAAAAAGCTATTTTGCAAAGTTTTTTTTGACAAGTTTATTTAATTGGCTCCTTTTTTAATATAGAGTCAGAGCAAGAATATTCGTCAAAATGCAGGTATGATTTGACTAGGGGCGTAGCCAAAAGTTTTCAAATATGGGACTCAATAATTTTTACAATTTTTTTTAGAAAACAATATTTTATTTTCAAAAAATTTCAATCATCTTCCTTTCTTGTTACAAAAATATTTATCATTTAAGAAATTAAAACCAACATTTACTCATTCTCTTTATTCTCATATTCCTTTCTCTTCCTTTCCTCACTCTTACCTTTCCTTTGATTGCGATTTGTGGTGTGTTATGACGTCAACCAGATGCCTTTTTGTTACAAATTCATGTTTGAGAGTAAATAAAAATTAACTAACAAACCTTATCATCATCGGTTGAGCTTTTTAAGCTCAGTTATCAACCTGCTTCTAATTTATTAATTTTTGTTGAAAATTTTCTAACCCATTACGGACTCGTACCGACAACATTCTACACAAATTTGAAATTCATCATCCAACGACGCACAATTTGAGCTATACCTCTCTGACCGCGAACTTAAAATATTGTTTTAAGTGGGGTTGTTAATTGAAGTTAGAAAATTCGAAAATTTTGGCTGAAATAAATTTTGAAATTTAAATCCTGAATTTCGAAATTTAGACTTTTCAAAAATCAAAACTTTAAAAATACCGTATACCCTTGCAAAGAGATGCACGCACTTAAGCCCAAAAACCAGCTTTTATCTAAAACACTTTTGCTCATAGCTTAATTTTGGACGTAGAATCCGAAAATAATACTTATTTTACTGCCACACCTACTGTTATTGTTCTGATTCTCCATAAAAGCATACCAATATTTTATCTACAAAAACAAGGTCAAAAAATTATTTTTAGAAAAAACCGACTTCATTTTTGAATTCTACGACAAAAATTATCCCTAACCTGATTATGATTTGAGTTTAAGCAATAATCATACCCTTGGGCAATTAAAACGTCTAAAAAAGGCAAAAAAAAGGTTTTTTGGAGGTAAAGCACCAAAAAATGTTAAAAAGCTACGAAAAAACCTGGTTTCTGAGTAATTTTGATGCGTAAATAACGATTTTGGCATAATCTTGTTTGGTTTGTTGACTCTTTCATGAGATCTCGAAAATGGCCTAATTTTAGCCTTAATTTAAAGGCTTATTTCATTCGAAACTTTCAATTTCGACTTCAGATTCTTCATCTACGCCCCAGAATTTACTAGAAAACATGTTTGGTTTATTCGTAACTATCGTGGTTCAACCCTGAAACTCAAAGGGTTAAATAATTATTTTCAATTTTAATAAAATTGAGCAGGATATGTCTTAACTCAACCCTTTCAATTTTTTCCAAAACAACTCCCTCTATAAACCAGTCAAAAAATAGGAAAACGATTTTTTTTTTGAATTTAGATCATCAATCCATTAAGTAGTAAGCTAAGAAAATCCGGAGGCTTTAATTGGGTTTCTTTTTTGAGAAAATTCAATAAATATGTTTTAAAAACTAAAACACTTTTAAACACTCAGTGAACCACTATATAACTCTCAAAATAACCCATTGAAAATTTTTCAAAACAATTTATTAAATGAA
This sequence comes from Brachionus calyciflorus, assembly GCA_002922825.1. Classification (NCBI taxonomy): domain Eukaryota; kingdom Metazoa; phylum Rotifera; class Eurotatoria; order Ploima; family Brachionidae; genus Brachionus; species Brachionus calyciflorus. Next base: position 469,165 of record NTPY01000511.1, read on the forward strand.
ATTTGGTAAGAGAAGTGAGAGAAAAACAACATTGACCTAGTCTTAATTAATAAAAAAAAAAATTTACAAATCAGAAATCACTGGAAAAAAAAAACAAATAAAAAAGAAAAAAAATTTAAAAATTATTTTCATTAATAGAATTAATTGATTGCTTATTAAGACTTCTCTTAATCAATTCCTCTTGTGTCAACGGTCTTAGATCTTTACGTGACATTTTAATCGATTTAACACTAGAGCCACCATCTCCTCCACTCATACCCTCTCTATGTGAATTTAAAATATTTATAACTGATTCAGATTCTAAATTATGCTCTTGATAACGTTGTTTAAGTTTAATTATTTTCTCTCTATATGAGTCTATTTCTCGCTCCAATAGAACAATACGACTATTACTATCATTCAATTGTTGTTGTAATAATTTAACTATTTTTTCACTTTTTAATTTTTGTTCACTTAAGCGTATTTCTAATACTTGCTTAAGCTCATCGTTTATTTTTCTTTGCTCATCTAATTGCAACTCTAGTTCCGTATTTTCAACAGGTGCTCTTTGCTGTTGCTCTGAATCCGGGCCTGATTGTGAAGCTGAGCGTAAGCGTTTATGCGCCACGACTAAATCTTCAGTTTTTTTTTTAAGAATTTGCTGTTGTTTCTCGGACTTCATTTCCAAATCCTTTAATTTTTGTTGTTCTTTTTCGTAGTCTTTTTCCAATTTTAACTTTCGTTCCGAGTCCTCTTTTATTCGTTTTTGTAGCAAATCATTTTGTTGTTTGAGTTTACTATAAGCTATTTCCAAATCAGCTAATTTTTTATCCGAATTTGTTTTGGGTTGTTCTTGACCTTTTGGTTTTGCTTGTAATTGTTTTTGCAAGTCTAAAATTTCCGATTTGTACTGGGCTATTTCTTTTTCGAGCAAGTCTATTTTTTGTTTGGACTGTAGATTAATACGACTTGTAAGTTTACTATTAGCAACAAGTTCTTTTATTAGCTCCTCTTTCATTTTAATGTTTAAAGACATGTCTCTGAGTTTAGTGTCATTTTGATTGGGTTTATTCTTAGGGACTTTATAAGTTCCTTTACGAACAAATTGTCCTTCTACATTTTCTAAATCGTCTATTTGCTCTTCTTGTTCTTCTTCTTCATTGACACTAAATGTTGAATTGAATTTGTGTGTGAGATTATTTTGAAGAACACAATCATTTTCTTCTAGAGTCTCTGTTAATAATTGACTTCTAGCTCGGAAATTTTGCATAAAGCGCTCTAGGTTATTACTAGATAGAACAGGCGTTGAATAAGCGCCTTGACGAGGGTTGACTTTTTTAGCAGTCTCATCAACTGGTGCTGTTTTGGCGCGTTGATTTACAATTTTAATTGATTTACTAGATGTACTTAAAGATTTATATCCGCTTGTATTCGAAGATAAGTCATTAGTATTGTCTATTTTATTATGTGATATTAAATTATCTAGTTGTAATTGTAATTGTAGCATGAGTTCTTGTTGTTCTTTTTCTTTGCTTAGTGATTGTTCTAGACAACGATTTGAGACTGTTAATTTCTGTTCTAAATCGTTGACTAATTCTTTCAAAGTGTTTATTTCGTTTTCTTTATCAGCGAATATTTCCTCATCTGATTTCAAATCGTCTTGAGCCTTTCGACAAAAATGAAAATTAAAATTCAATATTTAAGCAGATAAATTCTGGATCTTTTTAGTTTTATTTTAAATTGTTTTTCCGATAGATTACAGACAAAAAAAAGCAAGAAAGGAAGAAAGCGACTTTTCGAGTAATATTTTGTCGAATAAATATCCTTGAAGAGTATTCAATTCAAGATTATCAAATGCATACAATGGTGTTTCGATTTTTCTATTTTACCAAAATTTACGTTGATTTTTTTTTTTTTTTAAATGTAAATTTGCGTGATTTTGCATTTGAAAATCTTTAAAAAGTTTTGTTTTTTGAAAGCAAAAAAATTTTTAAATTTTTTTAAGTTGCAAGGTTAATCAACGGGCTAGTCAACGACTTCATTTATTCATAAAATAAAATAAAATTGAATTTTTAAAAAATATTTTTTTGTTCATAAAAAAAATGTTTAAAATTTTTTGTATTTCAAAAAACAAAACTTTTTAAATTCAAATTTAATTTATCAAAAAACTTAATTGATTTTTCATAAATCAAGTTCATGTTGTTAAACATTGACAGTTTAAATGTACTAAACCTAAGTACTTATTTATCAACGATGAATTTATTCGATAATCTTGAATAAATATATCGTGGTGGAAATGGGTTTGTCACATGACGTCAAGTGACTTCAATAATAATGAAAATTGATAACGTCATGTGAAAAACCCATTTCCACCACGCTAATTGAAAAAATGTGATTTGAACACAAAAAAAGCAAATTTTATTAATTTAATTTTTTTTCGAAAAAAAAATTTGATTCATAAATTCTAAATCGATAGAAATTTTCTAAATTTATTTCTCTACATTTTGATATCATGAAAAAAAAAATGTCGATAGGGTCCCGGACTCAATCATCAAGCCTCGCAAAAATAAAAATTTTTCGAGCAACTTTATTTGAAAAAGTAAACAATACTTCAAAAATAAACTCAAATAATTGATTTAAACTTAATTGAAATTGTTAAATTTCTAAGATTAAACTTTTTATTTTTTTTACATTTTGCAAAACTTTAAAAAAAAATTTTTAATTTTTTTTGCTGAAAGAAGGGTGCTTAACCTTCAAGCAGCTGACCTAATAGCGGTTATTTTTTGTAAATAAATAATTGAAATTAGATTTACTTGTTTGAGCTGAGCTTCCAATTGAGTCAATTTTTGCTTAGTAAAATCTTCAACATCAAAATCAGATCTGTTTTTACTCTTTTTAATTTGAAAAAAAAAATTAAATAATTTAAATTCCATTTTTTTTTGAATTCTAAATCCTACCGCTTCAAATATTTCCAACCATTCGTCACTCAACTTTTTAACCATATTTACATTATTCAAATTTAAATTAACTTGTTTAAATCTATTAAATGCTTCTTTGACCAATTTGCGAAAAAAATCACTCTCATTTTGAGCTTGTTCGAATTTTTTCGCCAACACTTTCAACTCTTCATCATTACTAGCCACATTAGCCTCGGAAATAACCGTTCTCTGTCTACTCAATTCTTCTCTCAACGCCTGTATTTCCGATTGCATTTCGACAAATTTCTGCTGCTCTGGGTCCATATTAACTATTGGTTTATTTTTAATATACCTAGCTCTACTTGCATATTTCAATGCATTTATACTCTCGTCTAAATTACAACTTGATGGACTAACACAACATATCATTAAAGTATTCGAATTACCGCCTAAAGAATCTTTTAAAATACGTGTTATTTTCGATTCACGATATGGTATGTGTACTTTTTTTTTGCTTTGATTAGCATCTGAACTCAAAGCACTAATAACATTACCCAATGCAAGTAGACCACTGTTAATGTGTATTGATTCTTTAAATCTATCACCGACATTACCAGTTCGTTGTACTCTTTCCGAACCAGCTAAATCAACAAAATGAAATTTAGCTCCAAGATAATAAGAATTATTTGTTTGTGTTTGTCTCAAATCATAAATGGCTGATTCTCTGACACTTTTTGAATCAGACCATCTTTGTTCGACACAAACAGTAAATACGGAATGTGATCGACTTGATTGTTCATTCATATTTGTACTACCTGTGTGTCTTAATAAAGTACCTGAGTCGAAACAAGCCATTACTTCTTCTAAGCTTGAACATGAGACTTCATTAGCACCATAAATTATAGTATTGCCTTGTTCGTCTTCTCTTATTTGTAAGTCTTTTTCACTTGAGTCTAACAAATCTTTTAGCTCTTCTTTGTAAATTTCAATGAAATTAACTTTGACTATGTAGTCACGTTGATTTATTTTTTGATTAGTGTTTATTATTTGGAATATTGTTTCGACGGCGCGTGGTATTATGCCATAGTCGTCTAGTGTTGTTTTGCAACCGCTTATAGTGTGTGTTTTACCAGAGCCTGTTTGACCATAGGCAAATACAGTTGCATTATAACCGTCAAATAGACCGTTTACTAAACTTTTAACACAATTTTGATAAAGATCATTTTGTGATGTCTTCGGTGGGAGGACATAATCAAATGAGAATACTTTGTCTTTACCGATTACCAGTTGATTTGTATCGCTAGCTATGCGTACACATGGTTGATGTTGATGAAGTTTTTCTCTATTGTTCAATGGGCGTACCTAGTTTAAAAAAAATTATTAAATAGAAATTTTTAAAGGAAGTAATTTTCGATTAGTCATTCGGAAAAAAAAATTTGAAAATTTGGAAGCAATTCCAGCTATTTTTTCTTTAGTATGTAAAATTAAAAAAAATAATTAAAACGATTTTTTTCCCAAATAATATGATCTCTTTTGAAAAGAAAAAGATATGTGTAATAAAAAATTTAATTCGAAAAAAATGAATTTTTGTGAGTTAACCTGATTTTAGGCTGAAATTTTAGGATTTTTCATGAGAATATTTTACTATTGACCCGTTTAAAAACTTTTTTACTGAATTTTTTTTCACTTCAATCGACCGGAAAAAATAATGTCCAACACTACTTAATACAATATATCCTCGATTTTATGAACATCGATTGTAAAGCATAATTTAGTTCACAAAATAAAGGGTTCATAAAATCGAAAACTAAATTACACCTAATAAGTGTGGGTTCAAAAATTTTTAATTTTTTTTTTCATAAATTAGATAAAATCAGAGTTCATAAAATCGAGGACACATTGTGTGTTAATAAGTTTTTTTTTTGGAAATAAGTTTCTAAAAACTTTTTATTAAAACCGTTAATTGCTCAATTTATTTCCGAGATTAATTGGGTTCTCATTTCGCTATTTAAAAGTGTTTATTGTTTTTTCTTAAGAGCTTTTTTCGTGAATTTATAATTTACAAATAAAGTAAGTTCTTGAAATTCGAATTCATTCGAGTTTAGATATTTCGCAAAAAAAATTTTTTTTCGAAATATTTCTGCTACAGCAAATTTTCGTCAAAAAAAAATTAATTTCAAAAGCAACATTTATATTCGGATTTGAAAAGACAACTCGAATTAGAGAGAATTTATTTCGGAACAATTTTTTATAAAAGTCCCGGTTAAAGCATTAATTTAATTCTCAACTTTATTCACTTGTTTAATTTGCACAAAGCAAATTTTAAAAAATAGGTTTTCTCTTAAAAAACTTGAATTTGATTTTCTTTCGAATTTAAATAAATTTAAAAAAATATTTTTTTTTGCATTTCGAAAAATGTTTGTTTAGGGAAAAAGAAATTTTTGTAATAGTCTTTACTACTAAAAGAATGCAACTAATTATGTTGAACAAATAATTTCATTTTTAAAAAAATTAATTTAAAAAAAACATATTAAAATTATTGCAAATTATGAAAGAATTGATGCTTAAAATGGAACAATTAAAAAAATCTCTATGAAACTTTTTATTTTTTGATCAATAATTAATCATTATCGGCAATAGAAAATACCTTTTCTTAAAAAAAAATCATAAATTCTCTTATGATTTCGAACACCTGTTGCAAAATGTTCCAACACGCCGTTAACTTATTTCAGTTTTGTACTGTATAAAAATTACCGAAAAATACAATTGAAATCATTTTAAGTCGCTTGAATAAAAAAAACTTGTAATTCCTCATCTGAATAATTTTCTAATGGTATAAATTCTCTTTCGATAATTATTTCGTCTTCTCCTACTTCTTTTTCATCAAATAAACTATTATTGAAATTGAAATAAAAAAAATTATTGATACGAATCGTTTCCTCAGTCATAGTTTGTCGTTTATCAAAAGTATCATCAGTAAGTAGCCACCATTTTTAAATGTTAAATTAGTCAGAGGAATCAAATGGCGAATCAGCGCATATTTCATGATAAAGTTTCCATTCATCTTTCAATTTAATATTTTTTTTTTAATTTCATATCGGAATTAAAATGAAATTAAATGCGAAAATTGCAAAAAATTTAAAATATTCTCTCTGATGATTATAGGTTGTCTAATTATTTATGTTTCAAATTTTTATCCTCAAAGTTATAAAAATCAGAGCTGATCAAAATTCAAGTCACATAAACGTTTTTTTGAAAATTATAAGTCTGACTTAGACTAAAATTTTTCGACCCAAGTCAAGTCATTACTTTAATTTTCTTAAAGATTTAATTGAAAGTAAAGTTATGACTTGACTTGGCAAAAAAAAAATATATAAAGTCAAGTCAAAACTTTACTTTATTCATTAAAAATGAATCTAAGTAAAGTCTTTACTTGACTTTGACTTTTGAACAACTCTGATACAAAACATATCCTATTTAAGTCGCGACCAATAAACTCGCCTGTAGCCATAAAAGCCCAAATTATATGATCATAAAATTAAGTTGCTTTTTTTCTGTTTTTCGTTTATTTTGAATATCCGTAAAACTTTGATAATTTTAGATATGTAAAAAAGCGACTAATTTATTATTTTTAAAATTAAATTTTCTGTTAGATAACACTAAAATAGACAAAAGATACGCAAAAATTATTGAGTTGGAGGAGATTTTAAATAGTGGAAAAAAAGCTATGTTAATCAAAAATATAAGGTCTTTATGAGACATGTGCTTTGATGACTAATAAATAAAATTTCATAAAAATGATGGAAATTAATCTATAACTTACTCTAACAGCTACTTTAACAGCCACTTCATTCATTTGATTACCATTATTATTATTATTATTTAAATTAGACGATGACACATTTGCCATACTACTCGTCATTTTCTTACAAATTTTTTCTCTGCTTTTTTTTTCGAAATTTAAAAATTTACTCTAAAAAATTGATCGAATTTTATTAATAAAATAAAACAAAAATATTTAATAAAAAGAATGTATTGAAAAAAAAAAATTTCACATTCTCTCTTGAAAAAAATTTAATTGCTAAGTAACAAACAAAATTAGAAAAAAAAAAACATTTTCGAAATCCCAACTGAAAAAAAAAAGACAATTTCAAAAAACTTATCTTGAAATCACCAAAAAAAAACAATCATAAAATTAACATAAAAAAATAACAAAAAATTCTAATTTTTTTTTTCTCTATTTCAAAAAAAAGCTTTTACATTATAAGAAAAATAAAAAGAATATTCAAAAGATAGACGTCGTCGATCTATTTAATCGTCATCCAAAAATTCATAGACTTAAAAAAAATGGAAAATACCGATGTTAAAAAAGACGATTTATTAGACTCATTTTACGCTGAATTATCCACAGGTTCATCGATTAAAAAAGAAGAAGAGATTGTAAAAAAAGTAGAGATAGAAAGTGTCAAAAAAGAACCAGATGAAAAAGACCCATTACTCGACTCTTTTTACTCTGAAATTGACAATATTAAAACAGAAGAATTTAAATCGTCATCTAGAGAACAAATAGAGAGACTATTACGCCCCGGTTCTACTTATTTTAATCTAAATCCATTTGAAGTCTTACAAATAGATCCGTATGCATGTTTGGAAGAAATAAAAAAGAAATATCGTAAGCTATCGATTTATGTGCATCCAGATAAGAATCCGGATGATAGAGAACGAGCACAAGTAGCTTTTGAAGCTGTGAATCGAGCTTATAAATTATTAGAAGATGAAAAAGAGAGAAAATTGTGTTTGGAAGTGGTCGATGAGGCTAGGGAAAAAGTCGATAAAGAATTAGAAGAGAAACGAAAGAAATTACGACAACAAAATACAATTTATAAGCTAAAACATAAACTTAAATTTAAAAATAAACAAGAGGAAAATGAATATGATAAAACCAAATTAAAAATAGATGAAGACGATCCAGATAAATATAGACATGCTATCTATTGTATGACATGTAAATTATTTGCTGATATTGAACGAGTTAAGGTTAGAGAAAGTGAAAAACAAGCTCAGGAAAAGTAAGATTAAAAGCAATTTTAATTCAAATTGGAGTAGTCTCATATTTGGCTTGTTTTTTTTATTTGAAGAAAGAGAAAAGCCGAGGAAAAAGTCGAGGAAGAGTCTAAGGCTAAAGTTCAAAAAGAATTTGATGCCAATTATGAAGTAAGTAAGACATTTTTCGACATAAATCAAGAAGATTTTCTGAATAGATCGATTTTTTCGTTTTTCATTAATTTTTTTACATATAAAATTTTTCAATTTTATATTGATTTTGTTGAAGAATATGAAGAATTGTTTATTTTTTCTTCTAGGAAAACTCAGTGAAAGTGAAAATTTTTTAAAAATGCAACATTTTTCTGATTTGTGTATAACTTTTTTAAGCAATAGAATAAAAAATATTGCAGTCTTATAAAATTTTTCTCTGTTAATCTATTAATTTCGCTCAATGTGGTCAATTTCTACATAATTGTAGTTTTTCGAGCTTGTAGCCTTAGAACAATATATAGAAAATAATAAGTGAGCTCTCAAAATAATAATAAAGAGAAAAACTAAATTAAAATGAAATAAACACTGTTCAAATGGTAATTTAAATGTATTTATGACGAGTAGTTTATATCATAGAAGAGTACTCAAGCAATTTCTCTAATTTAAAGTTGCAGAAAAAATTTTAAAAATATTAGCCTAGGGTTAAAGTCAACTTAAACCGTTGATTATGTTTTTTTCGATGATTTTATTGATGAATTTTAATGGTTAGAGAACTCATTAAATCGTTTTTCCTCATTTTACCTACAAATTGATACCATATTCATTGAAATTTAAATTTTCAACAACAAAAATATACACGGGACAAACAAATTTTTTTTGGAGGCAAATTTAATTCAAGAATTACTAGAATAAAAAAAAAATTAGCATAATTTTCAAATTTTTTATGTAAAATAACGTCACGTTATTAAAGACAGAAACTCCCATTTATTTTGAACGAAAATGCTTAAAAAAAAAAATTTAAACAAGAAGTTTTAGATAATTTCAAAATTAAATACGGATTCATAAGTAACATGTGATAAAACGAAAATTTAAGGATTTTTTTAAAAGGGATTTTTTCTTGTTTTTGAATAATATGACCACCATTTTTTCCGTAAACTAGCTCGTCAACTGCGGTCAGTAAAAATAAGCAGCATCCTTTTTTATAGAAAATATTTTCATAGTTTCATAGAAATTTTTTTAAAACAATTAAATTGAAGATCTACGCATAGCGGTAAATTTTCGACTTTTAAATAATTTATAAATTCTAATCTGCATTAGATTTATCAATTTTACGTCAAATTCTCTGTCTCTTTACTAATGAAAGTTGATAAAAATGTGCAAAGAGAAATTGTTGCTCATCTGCTCATGCTCAAAAATTATTTTTATAATGAGAATAAATTTTTCTAGTTCTGCAAAATGGCAAATTATGCAAAAAACATGCTAAATTTTATTTGAAACTTTGCAAAAATTGTGCAAATTCTTACAAAATCCACTTAATGTAAAAGTATGGAAATCAACCGCGTAATTGAATTTAGCATTTTGCAGAATTTAAAAATCTATTTCAGTTTAAAAGTTATTAAGAAAATAAATTTTTGAGCATGAGCAGATGAGTTTTAAGTTTATAAGAAATTAGTTTTCTATGAAGATTTTTCTCTATAGAACTTTTCTACGCAAAAATTTTCTATGAAAAGTAGTTAATCCCTTTAAATATTTATTAGGATTTTTTAGAGCCTGTGTTAAAAGTATGTAGTGATTTTCGAAAGTTTTCAGGATTTGTTATTTTCAAAAAGTTTAACTTCGTGCTAATCCATTAATGCTAAAAACTTATTTTCTTGTCAAATATTAATTGAAGCTCTGCAAAAATTGTGCCGTTTTGTTACTAACTTTATTTCGATAATTTTACATAATAGTGCATTTTGTAATAAAATTGCATAGTTTTTGCAGAGTCTCAATTAATGTTTGCCATTTAAGTAGCCTAAAAATAGATCAAAATTAAGAAAATAAAATAAAAATATTTTTCTTTTTTACTGATAAACTTAGTGATTTTATTCAAGCTCCGTAGGTTATACGTAAGCTGTCATTTTCAAGAAATAAAAATAATGTTTGATTATTAAAACTAAAAAGTTAGAAATTTTTCATGCAGTTATTTAAATACAAAAAATAAAGAAGAAGTAATTTGCAAATTAATTCAAAATCACTAAAAGTAACTTTCAAATTTGTACCATTTTTCTGTATACATTTTATGATTGTAAACTATGACGGTACAAATTGTGTTTGTATCAATAAGAGTTTCTATTTTTTTCCAAAGTAAACATTAATTTATATTTGTAAATAAGTTTAATGATTTTGAATATTCTTTTTTTGGATCATGGAATAAAAAGTGAGTTGTTCGATGGTACAAAAAAATATTTGTTTTATTCATCAATATTCTCTAAAAAATTAAAGCAAGTTAAAGTTTTATGTCTAAAATATTTCTAAATAGAAAAGTAATAATAGGTCAACTTCTATTTCTATAATTGATACAACACAGCTGATGAAAAAACAGCCTAGCCGTACCGTTCTGTACCATAAAATTTAGGCCAATTTAAATTTCATTTTTTCTGAAAAATTTCAAAAAAATTATTTAAAAATTTTTCAGATAAAATTTAATTTTT
>NTPY01000511.1:507688-519025 GCA_002922825.1 Brachionus calyciflorus
ATTGAATCACCGAAAATGAATTAATTCAAATCATAATTGAAAAATGCCTTTTTAAAAAAAAAAGAGTACATGAGTTTGACCTAATTAAGTTTTTCCAATTTATCAAAAGCTTCAAAAAGCTTAATGTTGTGGTGTCAACTTGTGTGTTGAATACCGAAGGTTGGTTTAGGGTTTTACTGGTTGTCGGGTATGGTTTAAATAAATAAAAGAACGGTTTAACACTAGAAAGCCCGATTTTTTTTATACTTAAAAGGCCCGTCGGGTCTTTCTGACCCGTTTTTTATAATTAAAAGAATAAATGTTTAAATTCCTATTATTTTTTACAAAAACATAAAAAAACTATTCAGATTTTGAATCATGACATCATCATAATCATCTCTTACACATTGCTCTAACAACCATCTCATGTAAACTCGTTCACAAATCGTTTTTCGACAATCATTACAAGTAAATTTGGACTTGTTCTCTTTGCACAATCTAACCTGGCATTTTTTTCTATTACTGCTTATTGATTTTTTTGACGATGGTGGCGTTTTCGTATAAAAATTAATGTTTCAAAACAGTCCAAATAACTCCACTTCGACTTGACTTGTCAACATTTGGATCAAAATCGTTTTGAATTGCATTTTGAATGACAGATTCTATTGATTCATCAACGTGTCTTTCAAATTCATTATCATCATCACCATCAGAACAAAATTCATTATCTGAATCTTCTTTGGAATCGTTAACATCAGCGAAATCATCCTAACTTTAGGTCTGAAGTCAATGTCTGGGTATCATCGGCGTTCCTTAGAAATTCAAGGGCTTTTTGAGCAGATATCCTGGTTGGCATATTTGAATAATCAAATTTTATGTTTAAAAATTTATTTTTGAGTAATTTGAACATATATAAGTGGAAGAATTTTTTTTTTCCAATTTTTTACGCGACAATCTACAAGTCGGGTCAGAAAGACCCGTCGGTCTCTTTAGTAATTTTTTTTTTTTATGCGAGAAAATTAAATTTTTTTTTTTCAAAAACATAATTCTTTTATTCATTTTTATGTACTATGTGGGTCTAGAAATAAAAAAGTCAAATGAAAAAATTTTAAAAAAGTTATAGTCTTTAGAATGGACAAAAAGGGTCAGAAAGACCCGACGGGCTTTCTAGTGTTAAGTTGAATACGGTTTATTGAGAAAAATGTATATGTTTAATTTAATGAGAAAAACGAGAACAAGAAGAAAAAAAAAAGAAAGTGTTTATATTTTACACAAGTGTTAAATATCATGCTTATTTACTAGTCCTTAACATTAACAACATGTTAAATACAAGTAAATATCTTTAAATTAAGATAGTGAGGAGAAACGGAGTTAGTCCGCAACATATCTCCCCCTACCCGAAACTTGGAATATACATTATTTTAATTGAGATAAAGAGAAGTTGATAAAATAAATTGGTTTAATTTTAAACAAAAAATTGACAACAAAATTTGAACAACAAAGAAAAAGAAGAAAAACAAAGTTACATTAAATTTTATTGTTACGGTTTGGTGTCATAGTTTACTCCGGTTTCAATGTCGGTTTTACAGTTTTGTTTAGCAAGCTAAATAAGGATTTATTTACCTCCTCCCGGTCTTTTAGGAGACTATCGATTGTTTGCTGGAGACGTGTTGTTTCGTTTATCCGTTCAAGTTGGGCAGCTAGTAGTTTTCCTTCTAGTTCCATCACTCTATTTCTTAAAAATTTATTTTCTTGAACGTATTTGTTTGATTTATTGTCGTCTCCCACTGTTATTGGAATAAATTCTGCCCTTTTCTCTGTTGTTGACTTGGATGTGTTTGAGTCATAGCTGGACGAATCATCAAAGGTTTTTTCATTCAACACGTTTAAAGTGGTTTTCTTTAGTTTTGGTTCAGTTGATTCACACTGTTCATCGAAATATCTTTTGAGTCGGTTAAATTTTTTTAATTTTTCCATAAAACGGTTGCGATTTTATTTTTGCTGGTAAACATTTGTTGGTTTTTGATTTACTTCGAATAACATTGAACAGTTCAATAATTGAAGCGGTTTATTAAATACTTCAACGAACTCTTTATGAATTTTTGGGTTGTCAAATGCTAAAAACGCAACGTAGTCTTCTTGTTCAAGGCTCGTTTTTGACAAGACAACGACATAATCAATAGGTCCAAATTTTTCACTTAGTCCTTGATTTTCTAATTCGATTTTAATAAATTTATATAATTCGACTGCGGTTTTTTCAGGGTTATCAAGCAAACAACTGACTCGTCTAATGTAAATATCGTGTTGCATTTTAAACGGTTTATGACTAGTTTTTCTTTAAAATGAATAAATTTAGTGACTCTTTAGATACTTTTAAAAATTTAACAATATTTATAGAATTAAAAAACAACGAGAAATTTTTCAAACAAAACAAAAAAAATTATTTTTTTAACTCTATTGGTTATCTTTTTGTCTTAATTTCTGCTTAATTACACTTAAGGTTTCGTTTTCGCTGGTGTTAGACTCGGAGTCGGGATAATTATTTTTCTCTTTTGTTTTAATAGTCTTCCTTGTTTTTTTTGTTTTTATGTCATGAATTAACTCATCAGAGTCAAATATTAGACGCTGAAACGGTTTATTTTTTTTAGTTAATTTTGTTTTTGAATCAAGTGGTTTTAAAGGTTCAACCTCGGTTTTAGGCTTACTAATTTCGGTTAAATTATGGTAAAAAGTCTTAAGTCTACTTATATGGACTTGTTTTAATCTAGACTTTTTTGAGCCACATTTTTTAATAAAATAGTCTAAATTGTTTGGGTTTTTACCGACTATTTCAAATGGGCCATAATATTTATGAGCTATTCCGGACGAGAGTCCTTTTTTTAGCTCAGGATGGTCAGTTAAAATCAGGTCGCCTACATTATATTCGGTTTTTTTAATTTGCCGATCGTGGTTTATTTTAGCTTTGTCCATTCGAATATTACGGTTTGTAGTTACCATCATAAATGATTCGTTCATTGTTTCTTTTAGTTCGTTTAAATATTTAGTAGCTACAAGTGGTATATTTTTTTCAACAGTTTCAACTGGGTCGGCTAAAACGTCTATTTGACCATGTTCGTTTATTAATGTGAACATTTCAAGTATAGGTTCACGGTTTAAATTGTTTAAATTTGGTAATATTAAATCAATTGGGATTTTTGGTTTACGCCCGAACATTAGTTCAAATGGCGTGTGTTTAGTGGTCTCATGGACTGACGAATTATATGCATATGCATATTTAGGCAAATTTTCATCCCAAGTTAATTGTTCATCGTCTATATATGATTTGATCATATTTTTTACGGTTTGGACTGTGCGTTCGCTTTGTCCGTCACATTGAGGATGATATGCTGTTGTTTTTAGACGCTTAATGTCTAAATATTCATAAATTAAATCTAACAATTTCGATTGAAATTGTGTACCTTGGTCTGATAAGACTCCTTCAGGGATACCGTATTTGCAAAACCACTCGTTTAAGAGGAGTTTTTCCACGGTTTCAGCGGTTATGTCTCTCATCCCTTAAAATTGGCAAAATTTTGTAAAATGGCAAATTATCACTAATAAATATTTGTTTAGATTTTTTGTTTTTCTAAACGGGCCTGCGATGTGTATGGTTATTAATTGGTTTGGTTTACATGGAGTTAGGTAAATAAGTTCGCCTTTGTTTTTTTCGGTTGTATTTTTTACCTTTTGGCAAGTTTCACATTGTTTAACAATGCTTTTAATTTCTTTTCTTAAAAATGGTCTATAAAATCTTTCGATAATTTTAGCTGTTGTTTTATTTCGGCCTAAATGAGCGTTAAACACGGAGCTATTTATTTTTTCAACTACGATTTTAACTGATTGACTAGGCAACACATATTGATTTACAAGTAGCCCCTTTTCGTTTTCGTACATTCTATAAAGAATGCCTTCAATAAGCCGAAATTTTTCATCCACACAATATCTTTATCATTTGCTTGTTAGATTTTGTAAGATTCGATTTCGGTTTCATCGCTCAGTTTTGGGTTATTTTCTTGACTTTCGACAGCGGTTTCTTCCACAACCTCTTCTTCGTTGTCCTCTATTAAAGCTACTAAATTATCTTGGTATTCTTCTTCCGGTTTTACGTTTAAAACGGTGTTATCTGGTAGCCTTGAAAAGCTATCAGCAACAATATTTTCTTCGCCTGGAATATACTCGATTTGAAAGTCATATATGCTAACACGAAGTAGCCATCTTTCCAGACGTGGATGGACATTACGTTTAGTTAAAATCCAGGTTAGTGCTAAATGATCAGTGTGTACAAAAAAATATTTCCCATATAAATATTGGTGGTTTTCTTCAATTGATTTTACTACCGATAGAAGTTCCTTTTCTGGAGTCGAATAGTTCTTTTCTGCCGGTGTATAATTTTTAAAGAAGTATGAAATCGGTTTAATTGTTCCATCATCTTGTTCTTGTTCTAGTACAGAGCCATATCCATAATCACATGCATTGGTTTTTAAGTGCATCGGTTTGCTAAAATTTGGTAAGGCTAGTACAAGCTTACTACAAAGAATTTCTTCTAGATTTTCAAAGCTGGTTTCTGCGTCATTGTTCCAGGTAATTTCGACCTTTTTTCCATCTACGGCTCCATTTTTCTTCCTAAATTTTTTAGGAACATCTTTCAATCCCATAAGGTCGTATAATGGTTTAACTATTTGAGCGTAGCCTTCAATAAATGTTCTATAGCCATTTGCTATACCTAGCCAGCATTGTAGTTTTTGAATATTTTTTGGCTTTGGTTTTTCCATTAGGCATTTGGCTCGGTTTTGATTCGGTTTAATTTGGTTTCTTGAGATTGTAAATCCAAGTAGATCGATTTCCTCTACGGCGATGATACATTTCTCTATTGAAATTTTAAAGTTTCTAAGTCGAAGAATTTCAATGACTTCAAGTAGCATTTGTTCATGGAATTGTAAACCATATATTCGGCAGATTGTAAAAACGAATGAGTCGTCAATGTAGACGTCTACTGTTTTTCTAATTTTAAGCTCCTTGAATGCGTCTTCGATGGATCTTTGGAACCAGGCTGGTGCGGTTTTAATGCCCATAGGCATAGAAAGATACTCGAATAGCCCGAATTCGCATATAAAAGCAGTGTATTTAATTGACTCTTCCTCGACCGGAATTTGGTGGTAGGCAGACTTTACATCGATTCTGCTAAAAACGTCGCATTTGACGAGTTTATTAAATAAATCTTTAATAGATGGTAGTGGGTAGCTAGCACCTTTTATTAGTCGGTTTAAAGGTTTATAATCCACGGTTATACGAATTGATCCATCTTTTTTGTCAACTATTCTTAAAGCAGCACTCCACTCACTTTTACTTTTTCTAATTATACCTGCTTTAAGTTGACGATCTAGTTCCTCTCTTACCTTTTGTTTTAGATGATAGGGAAGAGGCCTTGACTTGGTTGTTATCGGTTTTTGGTTTGGATCAGTTAGATCGATTTTAAACGCAATGTCAGTATTTTTGTTTGGTGTAAGATCGGTTAAAGAATTTGCTTTTATTTCATTTAATTTGTTCATTATATTCTCTCTGACCGTTTTTAAATCGTCTTCAGACCATGTGTTTTCCATTTTTTGCCGGTTTAGATCTGGTGTACTAGTTTCTTTTGGTAAATTTCCGTTTGAACATATTTTATTATGATTAGTTATATCTGGAATTACATTTGAAGAATCAGATTGTTTTGTATTTCCTAATTCTTCATTTAATATTATTTCATTTTGAGCACTATTTATTTCGTTTGTTTGACTAATAACCTTATTAAAATTTATAATACTTTTAATAATTGGTTTTTTTAGAAGGTTTTGTTCAAGTCGACTTATTCTCATTTCAATTGTAACGTCCACTATTTTTGATGCTTCAAACTTATCATTCTCATCTTTTTCTAAACTTTGTTTTGAACCAGTTTTAGTTGAAGATTGATGCCGCTTGCTAATTTTTTCGGCATTAAATTTAATACCTTGTTCCATGCTGGTTAAATTTTTTTCAAAGTATGGAACCTTTATCATTAGATCACGTCCTAAAAGGCATTCATGTCTTGAGGAATGGTTTGTTACTATAATCGGTACGTTTGTGAGAATCTCGGTTTCTTGATGTGTTATTTGGCAGTATTTTAAATATACTATTCCAAATATTTTTAATTTTTTGTTGCATGACCATATTGGTTTTCCTTTGTACGGTTTTAAAATCGTATTTGGATCATCACGCACAATTCTTTCATAAAGGTTTTCATTGATTATTGTGTATCCAGCTCCTGTATCAAAAATATATGATACTAAAGTATTATTAAAAATTGCTTTATCCGTTAATCCATTTAAAAAATAATCATGGACGTGATTTATTTCACTTGAGCTGGTTGAGTTTTGGTTTTTATTATATAGTCATTGTTGATTATTTGATGATTTTAATGGTTGTGATGGTTGATTTTGGTTTTTTTGACTAAAATTATTATTGTTTAATCTGGCTTGGTATCTTGTTTCGTACCTATGTTTGTTTGGTTCGAATTGGTTTTGATTATTGTTATTCCATTTGTTGTTTGCAAATTTGTTTTGGAAATTATTGCTTTGGTTAGAAGCCGGTACCATTTGTACTTGCTGATCAAAACGAACGGTTCTGGACTCATTCATTGAATCAGATTCAGCTTCTGGTGTATCATCAAATCCATTGAATTTGTCTAGTGCATAATTGAATAACTGTTCAAATGTAAATTCTTGTTTAAGGCAAATAGCCTTTTTGAGTTTTTCTCTACATTTCTCTCTCAATCTGGGATTGAATAAACCCTCAACAAATCGTTGTTTTAACATTTCTTCAAATGTTTCAATTTTTGTATTTGGAAAATTTTGTTTCACTAGAGTTTTAATGCTATTTGCATAGTTCTCTAAAGTTTCATTTTGACCTTGGTTTCTCTCAAAAAACGTTTTAAAATTTTCAAGACTTTCTATACGGTTACTAGAGTTTTGTTCAATGTGATACATTTGGTTTAGTTCACGAATTAATTGTTCGTAGCCATCTTGTTTGCTTAAAAATTTATCTAAATTGCTTAATTTACCAATTACACGTTCATGAATGTTTGCTAATGATGTCTCAATCCATTCCGACCTTTCCCTGGTACTTAGATTATGTTCTAAGATTGCATGCCAGTTTCTGAAATTGTATTGTTCGGTTAACATTGGAATCTTGATTAAACTCTTAAAGTTAGTTCCAACGTTGTTTGAACTATTCGGTCGTTCTTGATTGCATTGCAAGGTATTGACAAGATTAACGTTTGTTGTGCAGTTGCTGGTGCTCTGGTTGGTAGTAGTGTTGCTGGTTTCGCTTTTGCGATGCCTCCCTTTCCTAATTAGGTATACCACTATCAACAATAGAATTAGGATAATGGTTTCGTTTGTTTTTTTAATCAAAATCCAGTCTAAAGTTCCGATTATATTGTTAAAAATAAATAGGAAAAACATTTTTACGTTTTACCATATAGATTGGAAACAAATTTCGGTTACGGTTGGTTTATGGCAATTGAATAAGCACAACATTTCAACGTTTGAAATTTTAGTAATTAAGAGAAAAATTATAAATAATATTTTTTGTACGTGTATTTTTGAGAAAGTTTGAAAGTAACGTTTAATTTGCACGCTTGTGTTTGTTTAAATAAATTATAAATATTTTTTTTTTAATTGGTTTTTTATCACTTATACTAGGGACGCCAATGTTGTGGTTTCAACTTGTGTGTTGAATACCGAAGGTTGGTTTAGGGTTTAGTGGTTGTCGGGTATGGTTTAAATAAATAAAAGAACGGTTTAACACTAGAAAGCCCGATTTTTTTTATACTTAAAAGGCCCGTCGGGTCTTTCTGACCCGTTTTTTATAATTAAAAGAATAAATGTTTAAATTCCTATTATTTTTTACAAAAACATAAAAAAACTATTCAGATTTTGAATCATGACATCATCATAATCATCTCTTACACATTGCTCTAACAACCATCTCATGTAAACTCGTTCACAAATCGTTTTTCGACAATCATTACAAGTAAATTTGGACTTGTTCTCTTTGCACAATCTAACCTGGCATTTTTTTCTATTACTGCTTATTGATTTTTTTGACGATGGTGGCGTTTTCGTATAAAAATTAATGTTTCAAAACAGTCCAAATAACTCCACTTCGACTTGACTTGTCAACATTTGGATCAAAATCGTTTTGAATTGCATTTTGAATGACAGATTCTATTGATTCATCAACGTGTCTTTCAAATTCATTATCATCATCACCATCAGAACAAAATTCATTATCTGAATCTTCTTTGGAATCGTTAACATCAGCGAAATCATCCTAACTTTAGGTCTGAAGTCAATGTCTGGGTATCATCGGCGTTCCTTAGAAATTCAAGGGCTTTTTGAGCAGATATCCTGGTTGGCATATTTGAATAATCAAATTTTATGTTTAAAAATTTATTTTTGAGTAATTTGAACATATATAAGTGGAAGAATTTTTTTTTTCCAATTTTTTACGCGACAATCTACAAGTCGGGTCAGAAAGACCCGTCGGTCTCTTTAGTAATTTTTTTTTTTTATGCGAGAAAATTAAATTTTTTTTTTTCAAAAACATAATTCTTTTATTCATTTTTATGTACTATGTGGGTCTAGAAATAAAAAAGTCAAATGAAAAAATTTTAAAAAAGTTATAGTCTTTAGAATGGACAAAAAGGGTCAGAAAGACCCGACGGGCTTTCTAGTGTTAAGTTGAATACGGTTTATTGAGAAAAATGTATATGTTTAATTTAATGAGAAAAACGAGAACAAGAAGAAAAAAAAAAGAAAGTGTTTATATTTTACACAAGTGTTAAATATTATGTTTTATTTACTAGTCCTTAACATTAACAACATGTTAAGTACTAGTAAATATGTTTAAATTAAGATAGTGAGGAGAAACGGAGTTAGTCCGCAACATTAAAATAAAATATTTATTCACAAAGGTCAAACGAATTTCGCCATTTATGTGTCCAATTTATAAATTAATTTTTGGATCTTTATCATTCGTTTTGAGAAGGTTTCAAACTATGGAATATTTTACTTCAAGTCTAAAAAACATTTATTTTTAAATTGACTTAGTATAACACGTGATAAAAAAGGGTTTTTCAAAATGAGCCTGTTTGTATTAATACCGTAAAATTCACTGAATAATCCTATTTTAAAATCATACAATAGATAACAGTATTATTTTTAATATTTATTTTTAAGAAGTGATTTCATCTCTTTCTGTCTTAAAATAGTATTGCGGTAGAGAAGCATTAAATTAACATATAATGATTATAGTAGAGTCAATTTATAAAAAATAAAAATATTGATTATCAGCAACCGCTACTAATATATATGATGTTACATGAATATTAATCAAAATTTATAAATCTTTTTTATACTAGAGTGTTGTTGTATATAAACGGCGAAATTCGTTTGACCTTTGTAAATAAATATTTTATTTTAAGCTTTTTGAAGCTTTTGATAAATTGGAAAAACTTAATTAGGTCAAACTCATGTACTCTTTTTTTAAAAAGGCATTTTATTTATAATTTTTTTTTCTAAATTTAAAAATTATTTACCGTTAGTTGCATTTTCAACTCCACGGGGAGAAAGCATAAATTTGCTTTTATCCATGCATATATCCAGCGTTTTGAATTTTTTTTGAATATGCGGTATTAAAACTGAATTTTCAGTATTAAGTCAAATGATGATCTTATGATCATTAAGATCAATTAATTCATTATCTTCCAAAAATTCTAATATTTAAATCAATATAAAGATTCAATCTCTGAAAATGCTAGTCAAACTCATGTAGTTGACATTATTTTTTTTGTTTAAAATTCTATTCAAGTTTTATTTAAAATCACAATTTTTTGATTCATTAGAATGCACATAAATAAAAAAATCCATTCGCCAAATCAATAAAATATTAAACTATCAAAATATCAACTTTTTTCCCAGATTTGAGTTAAATTGTATTTGGTTTTTATATAATTTTCACATTAATTAGCTTTGAAATAATTGTTTTTGATTAAATTTTGGAGGTAGTAGTAGTCTAATCTAAACGCCCTAATCAGGTGCACAACTAGACTTCCATTCCCGATATTTAAAAAAAAAATTTTGAAAGTCGGCTCAGGCACTCTTGAGTAAATGCGATTACAAACTTTTTTTGAGTAAAGTAACTAGAAAACATGAGTTTTTTTTTAATATTTTAAAGCTGGTCAAACTCATGTAAAAAGTAAAGCGCTGAATATGTTATTAATGAATTTAAGATGATGTCCTTAATGAATTTACGCTAAACTAAAATGAAAAAAAAATTAATTTAATTTTTTTAAAATTTAATGAATGATTTTTTTTCATTATTGAAAAGCAAATTGCTTACTATGAATTTGTTATTTATAAAATTAAGATGAAGCCCTTGGATTTAACTAAATCTATAAAAAGGAAAAAAATATATTTAATTTTCTAAAAAATTTAATGAATGATTTTTTTGCTAATTTTGAGATTTTTGTAGTAATCAAGGCTCTGTACAGTAAATTTCAGTTCATCATTTCAATTCATGCAAATTCAAATAACTTATGAACGGAAATTGATAAACTTATTTTTTAAATTGCTACAAAGTGTAACAATTTTGCTACACCCAAAAATATTGGTCTGCAAAAAGTCTGTAACAATGCAAATTTTGCACGCAATTGAAAAAGGTTCTGTATGCAATCTGCAACGTTTTTGCAGAGCTAGCAATTTACAGAGCAACTTTATCACTTTCGTTTCAAGAGTTATTTGAATTTGCATGAACTGAAATGACGAATTGAAATTTACTGTACAAAGCCAGTAATCAAAATGCTCATTTTTTTGATTTTAACGTCACAAAAATGTGATTTTAGAATCACTTTTTAGTGATATACGTACTATATTAGGTTAATCTACTATGAAATGCACATTATTGTGCTTATATTTAAATTATTTTCTCAAAATCACATAAATGTGAATAAAAATCAAATTTAGTACCTAAAATAATTACAGTGTGTAACGTTTAAAAAATTCATGATCCCAAATGAATTAAAAATTCTGAAGATATTTTGAAATATTTGAATTAGTTGATTCTTTCAAAAAAACTATGAATCTTATATTGTTTCATTTAATTCTTCTTCCTAATTAATTAATTTTAGTTTTCAAAGCAAAATAAAAAAAATTTGAACTTTTATTTCAGGATTGTAAAATTATAATAAAACAACTTTTAAGTTGAGTAACCACAAAAAAGTGTTGTAGAACACAAATAAGT
>NTPY01000511.1:533422-549591 GCA_002922825.1 Brachionus calyciflorus
CCATATTTTTGAGTGTAGCAAAATTGTTACACTTTGTAGCAATTTAAAGAACAAGTTTATCACTTTCCGTTCAAAAGTTATTCGAATTTGCATGAATTGAAACGACGAATTGAAATTTACTGTACAGAGCCCAAATACATCGGTTTAAACTTTTAGTACCAAAAATATTATGCAACTAAGGAAAATTTATTATTCTCTATTTTGAATTCTGATTTTTTTACTTGATTATTAATCTCCTTTTTTGTGTGTATGGGCCTATTATTAAAAAGAGTTCAGAGTAAAAAACCTTATTTTTGACATTTTGTGATATTAAAAATCGATAACAAAAAATATCAAAAACATTTTCATTATTAAACTTGGTGAAAAACAAAATTTTTTTCAAAAAGTTTCAAATTACCTTTAAAGGTAATATCAAGTAGAAAAAATAAATTAATTTTGTGATATGTTTTTTAAGTTATCTTGTTTTAGAAAAAAAAAAGATTTACCTTTTAAGGTAACTCAAAAATTCAAAAGTGTCCTTATTCCTCTTCCAATAAAGGATATAATTTTTAATAAAAATTAATTTCATTCGTAAGATGTGAATATACATTTTTAATTCATTATTAATAATTAGATCAACCTTAGTTTTACCTTAAAAGGTATTATTGAGGAGGAAGACTCTTTTAAAACGAAAGCTAATAATAAGATGTTTTATTAAGCATATAAATTTATTAATTTTTTTTTTATTATTTC
This sequence comes from Brachionus calyciflorus, assembly GCA_002922825.1. Taxonomy (NCBI): domain Eukaryota; kingdom Metazoa; phylum Rotifera; class Eurotatoria; order Ploima; family Brachionidae; genus Brachionus; species Brachionus calyciflorus. The sequence continues at coordinate 534,155 of NTPY01000511.1, forward strand.
AAATTATTTTCAAAACTTTCTTTTTTTGAATAAAATACTTAATAAAATATTCTTAAAATGTTTGATGACGATGTTGCTGCTTTAGTTATTGATAATGGCTCTGGAATGTGTAAAGCTGGCTTTGCTGGTGATGATGCACCAAGAGCTGTATTTCCATCAATTGTAGGCAGACCTAAACATCAAGGTGTTATGGTTGGTATGGGTCAAAAGGACTCGTATGTCGGCGACGAAGCACAATCTAAAAGAGGTATTTTAACTCTAAAATATCCGATTGAACATGGTATTGTAACTAATTGGGATGATATGGAAAAAATTTGGCATCACACTTTTTACAATGAGTTAAGAGTTGCTCCAGAAGAGCATCCAGTATTACTCACAGAAGCTCCTTTAAACCCAAAAGCCAATAGAGAAAAAATGACTCAAATTATGTTCGAGACATTTAACACTCCAGCCATGTACGTTCATATTCAAGCAGTTTTATCCTTGTACGCCTCAGGTCGTACTACTGGTATTGTCTTGGATTCTGGTGATGGTGTATCACATACTGTTCCAATTTATGAGGGCTATGCTTTGCCACATGCTGTAATGAGACTTGATTTAGCAGGTCGTGATTTGACTGATTATTTAATTAAAGTTTTAACTGAACGTGGTCATTCTTTTGTTACAACAGCTGAGAGAGAAATAGTCAGAGATATTAAGGAAAAATTATGTTATGTAGCTTTGGATTATGAACAAGAAATGATTACTTCTACAACTTCATCATCATTGGAAAAATCTTATGAATTACCAGACGGTCAAATAGTTACGATTGGTAATGAAAGATTCCGGTGTCCAGAAGCTTTGTTTCAACCATCATATTTAGGCTTGGAAGTATCAGGTATTCATGAAACAACTTTTAATTCAATTATGAAATGTGATATTGACATAAGAAGAGATTTATATTCTAATATTGTATTGTCTGGTGGTACTACAATGTATCCAGGTATTGCTGACAGACTACAAAATGAAATAACCAAACTAGCTCCATCAGCAATGAAAGTCAAAATTATAGCAACACCTGAAAGAAAATACTCAGTGTGGATTGGAGGTTCTATTTTGGCCTCTTTAGCAACATTTCAATCTATGTGGATTTCAAAACAAGAATACGATGAATCAGGTCCATCTATTGTTCACAGAAAATGTCTTTAAATTTATACGATTTAAAAAAAAAAATTTTTTTTATTTAAACAGTATATATTAATTTTTTTTATATTTTATTTTGATAATCACTAAAATATTTAAACAATCAAAATGTGTTATATTTTTCTTAAAACGACTTGGCGATTAACATGAAAAAATATGTCTCAGTATTAGCCAGTAAGAGCCCGAATGAAAAATTCAATGAAAATTTTTTTTATAAAAAACTTTTTTGAGGTGTATAATACATTTTAAGATGTATATTGATAGATATATCAAAATAAACTTCTTGTTTGATCCTTTAAGTGAAATATAAATTATTATTGATTTCGAATAATTTGAGAACTAAATTATTATTGGTTATTGATATTACTCGTTTATTTTTTTTCTTAGTTCTGTTATAAATCTAACAAGTTGTGTCTCCAATTCGACTGTTTCTATTAGACATTAACAGCGATAATAAAAGAAACTTTAAATTTAACTATGATTTTTTACTGATAATTATAATTGAATACGAACACTAATGTTTCTAAAAAAAAACTACAGTACAATTCTGAATTAAGTTAACACCCGGATAAGCAAAAGTTTTGATGGCTTAAGCCCGGTTCTTGAACCGATTTTCAAAAACCTTGGCTTTGAACTTTTTTACTTTTAAAGATTAATTTAAAAAAAAAGAATTTCATTGGGACTGTGAAGTTCATTTCAATTCACTCATTTCAATTCGTTCAATTTGTTAAAACTTTTTTATTTTTCTACTTTTCTTTTAGCTTAAAATTGTTACAAAATGTAACAAATTTGCTACACCGAAATATGAAAAATGTTTTGCTTCCTTATTTGCCTATCATAAGAAAATTCATAAAGTTAGGTTTATTTTGACTTGAAAAAATAGTCCAGGGTGATGGATTTGAACACTGCTTAAAAAATTGTATTTATTATAAACATTACGACACCATTTTAATGAGAACAGAACACTTGTCAAGTCAAATTAACTCAACATAAAGTAATTTCTGAAAAAATTGAAAAAATTGTTCCATTGAAGAAAAATTTTTTTGTAGCAAAAATGTTACAAATTGTAGCAATTATTTTAAGCCTTTTTGGCTTGTTCTTGCGCCTTAACTAAGAGTTTGATTGTTTTAGCATTCATTCAAATTTAGTGATGGGAGTTTTCCATTAGTTCTAGTTAACTAAAAATTTGCCAACTAAAAATTAGTCGACTAGACTAAATTAGTTTAGTTTTGACCCATCACTGTTCAAATTTTAGATTCATCTTTTTAAAACTTTCGTTACTTCGTTTTATGACTAATTTATTACTAATTTTCATTTAATTATTCGAATAATTTATTACTTATTTTAGGATTGTTTAAGGCTTCTAAAGTAGCCTGTCCTGATGATATTTTCCTTAGTGCTAGTTTGTCTTGAACAATGGACCATAACTTGATGGCTGACGATATACAACGAGTAATCATGCCTTTCACAAATGGTCGACAGGGCTTGTTAATTTTGGATCTTTGTAAATCTCTTTACACACCATTTCTCGAGTGCAATATAACACATGGGTTTAGAAGTTGTTTACAACCTATCGATGTTTGTATTAATTTGCTAATGAAGGCGAGCTTTAAAAACTTTTGGACGAGGTGATTTGAAAACGATGTTTTTTTTTAAAAAATGGCAATCGTCAGAAATTAGTTTAGTTGATTTTTTGATTGGACTTTATCATCGTTTAAAAGATTTATTATTCATAGAAAAAAATTATGAAGAGCAGTCCATAAAATTATGAAGAGCAGCCCATATGCTTAAATCAGATAATAAATTCTAATGAAGATATTCTTGCTACGTGAAAAAATACAAACCAGTTGACTTTAGCCAATCTCAAACTGCTCCTACGTCACCTGCTATATCGAGGCGATTGATAAAGGAGTCTTTCCCATGTCAATATCTCTTAAAATACTCTTATGAGAACTCTTCGAGAATTTGAAAAATAATTTTTGGAGATTTTTAAGAGAATTAACTGGAGAATATCCTCAAATTTGTACAATACAGAACTCAAAGAGAACCCCAATACATTTCTCCTAAATTTTGTAATTAGGAGATTTATAAGAGAATTCATTGAGACATTTTGAACGAATTTTAAAAATTTTACAAGAGAAAACAAAGAGAAATAAAATTTTTAATTAATTAAGCAATTATACTTTTCAAAATAAAAATTTAAATTAAAACAAATCAATCGAACAATTTTATAGTGAATTAATCTAAAGGTAAATTTTTTTTTCTTATAGTATCAGTTAATTATTTGAAGTAGTGGTTTAAAGCAAAATTTTTAATTTTAAGTAATTTTAATCAACTTTTTTTTATAATAATTGCAGATGAGACTCAAAGAATCATTACAGTAAGTAGATTTCAGAAAAAGGATTTTTTTTTCAGTAAGAGAAAATAGCTCTAAAAAAAGAAATGAGTATAATGATTTATTTTGAATTCTTAATTATATAAAATCAAGGGCGGTAAAATTTCAAGTTGTGAGAAATCAATTTATTTTTTAATTCGCTTGATTAAAAAAAATTAAAAAGATAAAAGATAAAAAAAGAAAAACTTACTTGATTAATTATAATTTAAAAAAAAAATTTATATAAGTTATTTTTTTTTCTTACCTTTTAAATACATTGAAAATTTTTTTTTAATTTTTTTTCTTTGTTATTTTTAAAGTGCCAAAAAAAACTAATATTTATATTAAAATTATTTATAATAGTTGAAGGTCATTTCAAAAAAAAATTTCTAACTTATATTACGCTAAATTTATTAATTAGATTTTAAATATACCGTATTTCCGTGTTTAAGAAGACGTGCATTAAAACCCGATTTGCCAATTCGGGAGCATGCACCTACATAGACCTCACAATGTTAAAAAAAAAAGTTTAAAGGTGCGATGCACTCGAATTGGAAATTCGGTTAATAACGGGCGTTAGTAATAAAAAACCCAAATATTAGCAATGCGTTTAAAATTAAAAATTTTATTTAAATGCACAATTTTTACGTTGAAATAAAAAAGTATTAAATTAATATTTTTTATAATTTTAGGGAGAAGTGCAGCTTCTCATAAGGAAAAAAAAAATGTTTTTAAAATATAAAAAAAAATATTAAAAAGTCTAATTTTGGTTACAAAGGCGGCTTTAAAAACTGAATTATCACAATTTTTATATACCTATTTCAAATTTAAATTCTATTTATAATTCAATCTCAAGTTTTAGTAAATATTAAGATCACCAATTTGCACATCTCACTCATCGTCTACTGACTTTCATCTTTAAAATTCCATGTTTGTATTTAACGTTCAAGGTAAAAAAAATTAAAAAAAAATTTGAAATAGGTATATAAAAATTGTGATAATTCAGTTTTTAAAGCCGCCTTTGTAACCAAAATTAGACGGGCTCTTCAGGATTTTCCACCCGACTTTGAAAAATCTTATATGTTAAGTGTGAATTTCAAAGTGTGAAAAATATTAGAGTGTTATTTTTTTTTCTTTTTTTTTATTATAATTTACAAAAAGATAAACGATTGGCTATTCTAAACCAATAAAATTTATTTAGTAAAGAAAAAAATTAATTATGATTTATTAAATATAAAAATTCCAAATTATTTACCTAGGTAAAACAATTGAGCGCGACGGGTAATATATCCCCGGTCCAAATTTTGCGGAGAAAAAGTATGTCTTACCCAATAAAATTTATTATTTTTTGCTAAAAATCTATTACTCTAGCTAGAAAATCTAATGATTTTCAAGAAAATTGTTTAATGTGAGCAAATTTACATAAAAATAATCAGAGTATTTATTTTTCAAAGTTATATTTGCTTCTTGTACAAAAGACCAATGTGAAGTAAACGATACGTTCCATTGATCATTTTTATAAGTAGATGTATGAAATTAAAATTTGGTAATTAATTAAATTCTTATGATTGAAATAAATAAATTGATAAGCAAAAATTTATCAAATATTTAGATTTAATTTACAATTACAAAAAATATTATTTGCAATAAAATTAAACATAATTTTGAAAGAAATCAGTAATTAATTAGTTCACACTTCAATTTTTAATCTGACGCACTGCATAAGTAATGAGGTTTACGCAGAATATATAAAAGTAACGCTAATCCTTTAATAGAAAGGTGTGAATTTTTTGGTGGAAAATCCCCAATGAACCAATTAGACTTTTTAATATTTTTTTTTATATTTTAAAACATTTTTTTTTTCCTTATGAGAAGCTGCACTTCTCCCTAAAATTATAAAAAATATTAATTTAATACTTTTTTATTTCAACGTAAAAATTGTGCATTTAAATAAAATTTTTAATTTTAAACGCATTGCTAATATTTGGGTTTTTTATTACTAACGCCCGTTATTAACCGAATTTCCAATTCGAGTGCATCGCACCTTTAAACTTTTTTTTTTAACATTGTGAGGTCTATGTAGGTGCATGCTCCCGAATTGGCAAATCGGGTTTTAATGCACGTCTTCTTAAACACGGAAATACGGTATCTAATTTAAAATTAAATAAAACTGAAAATATATAAAATATATTTGTTTTAAAAATATTAAAGCTCAAGGTTATGTGTCTGGAGAAATCTCAAAAAATCTCTTATAAAATTCAAACGAAAAAATAAAAAAATTTTGATGAAAATCTCCTGAAAATTATTTTTCAGATTCTTAGAGTTTCTCCTAATTAATGAAAATATAATTCTCTAAGAGAACTCTTGGAGTTTCTTGGAGAATTTTTTCTCAAACATACTCCTTGAACTCTCCACCGAGAATTTGACATGGGTTACCACATAATATTAATTTTAGGCCAAGTTCAACAGTATCGGCTCAAAACTCAGCGTTTCAAAATCCCTCTTTAGCAAATCAAGTGAATAAAAATTCATTTTAGACTCAAGAAAACCACCTACAACTTGACTTTGTTTCCTGTGGTTTAAGCTTACATCTACCCAACAATCATCTTTTAGCTCAAAGTCAAGAGTCTTTTATGACAGTTACAAGATCAAATAATATTTTCAATCAATCTATAGTTGACAGTAATTCCTTTTAAATTAAATTATTATTTTATTCTTCTACACTTATATTTTATTTTTAAAAATTAAATTAAAGTTTAATAAAAAAATGAAACTCTCTATAGTTTAATGCGTGATAAATTAATACTAGTGTTGGGAGTCGACTGACTTTTTTTTCAAATCGACTGGAGTCGACTGACTTTTGTTAACAAGTCGACTGGAGTCGACTTGAAATTTTTAAGATTTAATAAAATGATTAGGACGATTAATTCTACTAAAAATATGATTTATTTTGAAAAATCAAATGGTATCTTTAATAAAAATTTATATTTGTTGTGGTTCTAAGTCGTTCGTGACAAAGACACACGGAATTTAATATATTTAATTTAATTGGATCGGTTTGGTTCCAATTTGGTTATCAGATTAAATGGGATATAATCCAGTACGGTTCGGTTGAGGGTTCGGGAACGGTTGAATTAAAGAAACAAATATTAAATTGATTTTTAATATTTTTATTCAAGAAAAAACTAAGAAGAAAAATAATAAGAGAGAGAGAAAAAAACAACAAAAAGAAGTTTTTATTTAAATTGAGACATGTTTCACTAGTTCTTAACATAAGTTAAGTACTAATAATAAGGGAGGAGTCACGAAGTAAGTCTGCAACATATAGTAAAAAATGAATTTTTGTTAGTTCAGCTGATTTTAGGGTGGAATTATTGAATAATACCAACGTTAAAGGTCTAAATGACTTTTGATTCTTGTAAAGCCCAGTGAGCTGAGCCCTTTGATGTGTAATAGTCCTATTAATTAGTGTTGGGCATTTTTTTTCCAGTCGACTGGAAAAAAATCAAATCAAATTAAATTAAATATATTAAATTCCGTGTGTCTTTGTCACGAACGACTTAGAACCACAACAGTGGCGTCCCTAGTCTAGAAATAGAATCGAACGCCGCAGACCGAATAGAGATTTATTAATTAAAAGAATATTGTACAATTATTTAGTTGAGTTTTCTTAAATTTAACCGCGTGTTACAATGAACCGTAAATTATTATTTATTGTTTTGTTTATTGTGTTAAACCTACCACAGTCAAATGGACTATATTTTGTTGGGTGTAACGAACCGAGCGTTTTTCAAAGTATCAAAATTATTATCGAAAACTCATGTCCCGTATTTTACAAAGCTATGGTTGATATTTTCATTTGTTTCACATATTCAGCCCAATCTAATTCTAAAGGGTCAGAACAGGTCTCATAAAATAAATCTAAAGGTAACTTAGGCTGACGACCGTTAACCATTTCAAACGGTGTAAAACCAGTAGCTCTATGGACAGCGGTACGATAAGCGAACGCTAATTTGTCAAGGAGAAGATCCCAGTCATCTTGATTTTCATTCACAAATGTGCGCAACATGGATATCAGTGTTCTGTTAAACCTTTCCGTTCGCCCATCACATTGTGGATGATATGGTGTTGTTCTCAATTTATGGACATCAAGTAACTCTAAAACTTCCTTAAAAAGATTAGACTCAAATTTCTACTAGATCTTAAAGTAGGCTTTTAGGTACACCATGTCTGCAAATCAATTCAATAAAACAATTTGCCACAGTTGAAGGTTCCATGTTTTCAATGGGAAAAATTTCGACCCATTTGGTGAAATGACACATAAACACCAAAATGTATTTAGCACCTCGTTCAGTCGTATTCAATGGTCCCAAAATATCACAAGTTACCAGCTGGAATGGTCTTGAAGTGATGATTGGTTGTAATGGAGCTCTACTCATTAGACCACTGGTTTTCGATTCTTGACATTTCAAAAATTTTCAATATATTCGGCAATGTGTTTATGTTGACTTGGCCAATAAAATTTGGACTCAATTTTTCCAGTTGTACCAACACAACCAAAATGTCCTCCAAACTCAGAGTCATGCATTTATTTTAAAATCTCTGAGCGCTTATCAATAGGAACTACATACTGGTATCGAACAGTTTCTCCATCAATTTTCCACGAACGATACAACACGCCACTGATTACTGTCAATCTATTCCATTGTAGCCAAAGTGTTCTCAGCTCACCAGTTAATCCTTTCACATCTGGTCTACTGTCACTTAAATTTTTCCATTCAATTAATTGAGCAATGTTCTTATCTTCGGTTTGTTGATCCGTTTGACAGTCAGTGAAAATGATAACATTAAAATCAGCATCCAAATTTTCCTCATGGACTTTTTCATCATTTTCAATCTGCCATCTAGATAAACTGTCGGCATTGCCATTCAATTCACCAGGTCTATACTCAATCCTAAACGAGTATTCTAATAATCTAACAATCCATCTAGCAACTCTCGGCTGAGGATCTTAAACATTCATCATCCATTTTAACGGTCTTTAAACTAATTAAACGCATCTTCACAGCGTTTATCGAATTCAAATTTTTTACCTTCCTTAATTGCTTTGAAAAGTGTCGAAGCGATTTTGGAATAAATAATTTTGCGATAGTAGCCAGTCAAACCCAAAAAACTTTGAAGTTGTTTAATTGGACGAGGGGTTTTAAATGCTTTGATTGCGGCTACTTTGTCTTCACATGGAAATAAACCATCGCTATTCACTACATGACCAAGATAAATCACTTGACGCTTCATGAAGAAAGATTTCTTACGATTTAATTTCAACGCTGTTTTCCTAAGCCGATCGAAAATCAGTTTTAAATGTTCAATGTGTTCCGAAACGCTTCGTGAATAAACAATTATGTCATCTAAATAAACTAGACAAATCTTACCAATTAGTCCTTTCAAAGCTTTGTCTACCATTCTTTGAAATGTAGCGGGAGCATTTGTCAATCCAAATGGCATTCTCACAAAATGATACAATCCAAATGGTGAAGCCATCGCTGTTTTCTCTTTGTATTTGTTTAATTAAGTTGAAGAAAAACAAGAACGAGAGAAAAAAAGAAAGTGAAAGTGTGTATATTTTACACAAGTGTTAAATATTATGTTTTATTTACTAGTCCTTAACAGCGACAACATGTTAAGTACTAGTAAATATATAAGATAGTGAGGAGAAACGGAGTTGGTCAGCAACATATCTCCCTCTAACCGAAACTTGAAATAAACAAAGAAAATTCGAAACTTAATTTAAATTTTCAAAAAAATTTAACTACAAAATCTTAAACAACAAAATAACAAAAAAATAGACTTTTGACAAAAATAACATTTTACATTGTTTATTCTGGTTTTGAGTACGGTTTTACAGTTTTGTTTAGCAAGCTAAATAAGGATTTATTTACCTCCTCCCGGTCTCACTCCTAGAGAGTTGGACGCTAGTAGTAATCCTTGGCAATTTTTTTCAGCCTCTATTACTGGCTGATTTTCCTCTTTCCCCACCCCTTTTCCGAATTCCTTGCACTTCTATTCGACAGACATAAATTAACGAAAAAAATTGATTTTTTCGGACAAAGTAATCGTGTCACCATTCGATGACCCACCTCCTAACCACCGAGGACCCTACTTTAAAATCATCCAATAAAATCTTTTTAATAAAAATATATTGTAGATAGCTATAAATGCACCTGTGTCCACTTGAAATAATCTCTAAATTAAATTGATAAAAGAATTTGAACAAAATTCCATTACAGTCAAACCTCGTTAATCCGGACAAGTAAGTTTTTATAAAAAAGTACGGATAAGAGAAATTCCGAAGTATCGCTAATTCGGAATCGGTCAAAAAATTGAAAAAGTTCGGATTAAAAAGAAAAAATTCATCTTCTAAGAGAGGACGATGAGCATTTTTTAAATAAACCGTTTCACAAGGTCTCAAATTTTTTGTAGCTGTAAATTTTTCCTGATTATCACCCATAGTTGATTTGCTAATTGATACATTAAATTTGAGATTAAATTTATGAATTAAAGCACATTGTTTTATTTCAGGATTTTGTTGGTAATAATTTGCAACTTTTTTTTTCAATTAGATTTTTTTATATTTTCAAAAAGCAATGTTACTTTTTTTGCAATAGTTTACTGTGTAAAAATGCGATTCAAAAAAAGTTTAATAGAAAAAAAGTTGCCAATTACAAATTTCTCTTTTTCGATCAAGATTTAAATCTATTCTCTTTCTTTTTGTGTTCGAAACAAGCTTTTTTTGTTTATAAATTCAATAGAGAAAGAAATAAAAATGGAGCTAAAAATGAAATAAATAAATCGAAGATTCGTTTATTTATTTATATATTATATTACGTATTCAATTAAATTTTAACGTTTTGAAAAATTTCATTTTTTTTTATTTTTTGACAGAAAAAACTTAACAAAATAATTAAAATTTAGTTCGGATTAAAGAATATTGAATGTTCGGAATAAAGAGTTTGAAATGCATGTAAAATGCATGAAACAGCTTTTTTTTCGCGGAGAAAGTTCGATTAAACGAATATTCCGAACTATCGAGGTCCGGATTAAAGAGGTTTGACTGTATAACAATTAAAAAGCTTTAAAAGAATTATTGTTGCTTATCCCAACTTTATATCAATTAATACTTTAAATTAATCTTCTTTATCTAATTTAAAAATTAATTTTTAATCTTGACTTATCCACTGTGTTACAATAAAATTAATTAAAGAACCACTTATAAAAATTCACATCACTCTAATCCAAACTTTAGAACAAAATAGAATTAAATTTATCTACATAATTATATTATGATAAAATTTTTAAATATAAATCTCGAGTTATACACTGTGCAATAATCCACACTCAAAATTTAATCCTCACTTTACAAGCTTAATACTTTTAAAATTAAAACTTTATGTCATATTTGAAAATAAAATCCAAATTAAAAATGCCTATAAATTCGGAAAAATAGCTAGGGAAAAATTATTTATTATTGAATAACAAAATTTATAACAATTTTTAAACAAAAATTATAAAAATTTGAAAAATGAATCACAATTGTCCAAAATGTTTAAATAGTTTTTGGTTATGTAAATGTCAGATTTGTAAAGCAAATCAAGGGAAACAACTCTGCTTAAGATGCTTTCTCAATCACACAGAAAGAAAAAGATTTATTAAAAGTAAATAACAAATTTTTTTAAATTTTATCATTCTTTTCTTATTTTTTTTAATTACAAGATATTGATAAGACAATTTCTCAAATGGCTGAGATTAGACATTTTAAACAATTCTTTAGTAGTGAAAGTTTGTATGAAATCTACGATGTTATGGCGATAAACAATGTAGATTTAGAAGACTTGTCTAAAGAAACAATTGAGAAAGTTAGTTACATGAAAAAATATTATGAGGTAAATGAAAGAGAGATTCGTTTTTATGAGAATTTGGAAATGACATACCATCGAATCAAATGGCTTATTTTTGAAAATTACGTCTAAATAATAATCACTTGTTACTTTATTTTTCTGGTTATTTTTTGATTTTTTTTTGGATATTTTGAAATCTAAAAAATTAGTTTTTTTTTTTTCATTTTTTTAATAAATTACTCTTTTTTTTTTTACTAAAATGCATCAAACACAGAAGAAAACGATAAAACTTTTTTTCTAAAAAAAATTAAATTTTTTTTCTAAACTTATTTTTTTATATTATTTTTTAAATAATATAAAACTTAACAAAAAAAAAAAAAAAACAAAAAAAAAAAAAAAAAAAAAAAAAAAAAAAAAAAAAAAAAAAAAAAAAAAAAAAAAAAAAAAAAAAAAAAAAAAAAAAAAAAAAAAAAAAAAAAAAAAAAAAAAAAAAAAAAAAAAAAAAAAAAAAAAAAAAAAAAAAAAAAAAAAAAAAAAAAAAAAAAAAAAAAAAAAAAAAAAAAAAAAAAAAAAAAAAAAAAAAAAAAAAAAAAAAAAAAAAAAAAAAAAAAAAAAAAAAAAAAAAAAAAAAAAAAAAAAAAAAAAAAAAAAAAAAAAAAAAAAAAAAAAAAAAAAAAAAAAAAAAAAAAAAAAAAAAAAAAAAAAAAAAAAAAAAAAAAAAAAAAAAAAAAAAAAAAAAAAAAAAAAAAAAAAAAAAAAAAAAAAAAAAAAAAAAAAAAAAAAAAAAAAAAAAAAAAAAAAAAAAAAAAAAAAAAAAAAAAAAAAAAAAAAAAAAAAAAAAAAAAAAAAAAAAAAAAAAAAAAAAAAAAAAAAAAAAAAAAAAAAAAAAAAAAAAAAAAAAAAAAAAAAAAAAAAAAAAAAAAAAAAAAAAAAAAAAAAAAAAAAAAAAAAAAAAAAAAAAAAAAAAAAAAAAAAAAAAAAAAAAAAAAAAAAAAAAAAAAAAAAAAAAAAAAAAAAAAAAAAAAAAAAAAAAAAAAAAAAAAAAAAAAAAAAAAAAAAAAAAAAAAAAAAAAAAAAAAAAAAAAAAAAAAAAAAAAAAAAAAAAAAAAAAAAAAAAAAAAAAAAAAAAAAAAAAAAAAAAAAAAAAAAAAAAAAAAAAAAAAAAAAAAAAAAAAAAAAAAAAAAAAAAAAAAAAAAAAAAAAAAAAAAAAAAAAAAAAAAAAAAAAAAAAAAAAAAAAAAAAAAAAAAAAAAAAAAAAAAAAAAAAAAAAAAAAAAAAAAAAAAAAAAAAAAAAAAAAAAAAAAAACAAACAAAAAAAAAGAAAAAAGTATAATTTACAGTTGAGGTTGGTTAATATTTCTATCTATTCATAATATTAATGACACGCGTTACTTCTATTGTGTTACCCATAATTTTACATTCACAGAAATCAATGGATAAATAAAAAATATAAATTTATTCAATTTTGTATCAATAGATTAATAATAGATAAATTTTGTATCAATAAATAAAATAAAAAAATAAAATAGAGTGACTTAAATTTTATGATCAAATTTTTATCTTAGTAATAAAGTATTTTTGGAGACATTCTATTTTATTCTGTTCTCATTACTTATTTTTTTCAATTTGTTGTCAAATTTATCAAAAAAAAATTCGTCTTGTTTCAAATGAAAAATAAAATAAAATATGACTTGATTAACGACTCAGTGGAACCTTTATTTTGAATAATAAGTAATTGAGTTAAATTTTTTCATTTTTCTAGGCTGATTCACATTTTATTTTGAATTTTTAAAAAATATTTTTCATTTAAAAAAAAGAATACCTAAGAAATTTTCTAAAAGAAAAAAAAAATTCTTATACCGAATGGATTTTTTTTTAAAGAAAAAACTTTTTTTAATGTTTAGGTAAAGATAGAATTACAATAGGTGAAGAAACACTTGTAACTAACTTATAAAGCTAAAACTAAAAAACATTAGTATGTGATAAATTTGTAGTTAAGAGCTAGATTTTAATTTGACAAACCTAGTGGTGATTTAGGCATTTAAAGATGATTGAGCTTTTTTGAAAAGATAACTTAAAAAGTTTTCAAGTTCAGCTTATTGAAAAAAAAATTTGCTTGAATTAATATTAACTCGCCGTTAATTCAAATCCTTTTTAGTTCAGTGAACTAGATGTACAAAAATGATTGTTTAATAAAGTTTCACCAAGTTATTTATATTAGTATCTTTAAATTTTATTCCTCAATTGATAAACGATCCTGGAAAATTTTTGAATAAAAATTTAAATATATAATGATAATATCTTGCTTAGATGGTTTGAGTTTTTTTTATGAAACTATTTTATTTTGAAGTATTTTATTTTGAAACATTTAATTTAGTCTTTTTTTTGTTAAAATTTAGTTTTTTGTTTTTAAAACTTTAGTAGCCTTTATTGTGGTTATGATGAAAAAAATTGTTCAAAATAAAAAAAAAACAAGATTTATAAAGTATGGTTTACTCTATAATTCAAAATATTTCCAAATTGTTTTCATCGCAGTAGACAGGTGTTATTAAGGTTTATAAACATCCAAATCTTAACTAAGGTTTATAATTTGTTCGACCTTATTTCTTGGCATATGTCTGATATGTGAACTATAGTTCACTAATTATGTGCACTAAAAAAATAGTTCACGTATTTTATAATAAGTGCACCAAAATTTGTGCACTAAAAATTATGTGAACTAATCAATTTTTTATGGCATATCTAAAAATTACCTTTTCATATTCAATATAAATTAGGTATTTATTTATCAATTATATATTGTAAATAAATTACTAATTACTTTGTTTCGTTTTATAAGGATACCCGGCATTTTTATTAATGTATGGTTGAGTATTGTTTTATATATTTAGAGAGGGAATTGAAATAGGACTTTTGATTGAAATAAGTTTGCTTGACGCATCCAAGGTTCTGAGACAAGCTAGACATTACAGAAACGAATGATTAATTTTTTTAGTTTGGGCTTTTTCACTACAAAAAAAACCTATTTGAGTTTAATTAATAATAATTCTAAATAAAATTTGACAAAAAAAGGTAAAATTTTAATCAATCTGAATTTAATTAGTTGATTTTATTTATTCTTCCTTAAAATAAAGTTCACATAATTAATTATCAGCTCACCTATTTTAAATTATGTGAACTTAGTTCACCTATCAACTTTAAGAAAGTGCACATAATTAGCAAGTTCACATATCAGACATATGCCTATTTCTTTTATAATTTCTTTTTTGTTGGTTAATTTGTTAAATTTTAAAGAAAGTCTCAATAAAAAAAAAAAAAAAAACTTGTGAAATACGAGTTGAATTGTAGTTATAGTTAAAAAAAATATATAAATACAATTCGACAGATTTTGGTTGACTTGTTTAAATTTAAAAAATATAACTGCAAAATTGGTATACATTGTTTAAGAAAAATTTTGTACTTGTATGACCGTAACGATAATGTTGTTTGATAAAGTATTGGTTCTCAATGAAATTTTTAAAGACAAGAAGTAGTGTTAAGTAATATTAAATAGTAATCATGAAGAGAAATTGATCGATATTGAATTAATTTAAACGACATCATAAAATAAAAAGCATTTAGTAATTTTGACTTCTCGCCGAAAAAAAAAATTGAAATTAAAAAAAGGTTTATATAATTTGAAATTTTGTACTAATTGAGATAAAGTGTTGATGTTTGAAATTTTTTTATTAATATTATGTGTTTCCTAATTCTAATTCGTTGTCTTGAAAATTTGTCAGATCTTCTGTTTCATGTATGTTTGAGTATATTAAAAAAAGTTATTCAAAAAACTTTTAAAAATTTAATTTAGGCAAAATTTAATTACTTCTTGGAATTTTTGAAAAAACTTTGATAAAGACCAATTAATTAAAATTAAATTTTGCCTAAATTAAATTTTTAAAAGTTTTTTGAATAACTTTTTTTAATATACTCAAACATACATGAA
>NTPY01000511.1:553741-581021 GCA_002922825.1 Brachionus calyciflorus
CAATATATTTTTATTAAAAAGATTTTATTGGATGATTTTAAAGTAGGGTCCTCGGTGGTTAGAAGGTGGGTCATCGAATGGTGACACGATTACTTTGTCCGAAAAAATCAATTTTTTTCGTTAATTTATGTCTGTCGAATAGAAGTGCAAGGAATTCGGAAAAGGGGTGGGGAAAGAGGAAAATCAGCCACTAATAGAGGCTGAAAAAAATTGCCAAGGATTACTACTAGCGTCCAACTCTCTAGGAGTGAGATCTGGGAATGCTCTTCTCCATTAGTCGTTCAAGACAGCTGCGAACTGGACTAAGCTTTCATTTAACTCTTGATATCTACCGACGAACGTATGAAGGTACGCATGAGCTGGGGTTTCAGGCCTACTAAATAAATTTCTAATTCTTGCATCATATGTTTCTTCATGGACCAAACTATCCACAAGCTTAAGCGTCATCCAAATATGAGCCAAAAATGTTGATCTTATCTCTATTAGTAAATATTCTGTTTATCTCCAAATAACTGTCAAACCTTGCTAACCATAAATCAACATTTGTTTCTAAATTGAATACACTTGGAGCTCTCATACTGTTTGCCATGATTCTACCTTCTTTTTGTTGGCTTATTGATTGTTCAATTTAATTCTTAGTTGTTTTTACAACTGCTTGTTTTGTTGCTTCAATTTTTGAATAAAATGAATGATGCCATTTTTCATATTTTACCCATCTTAATATACTATCTATACCCCATTTCTTATTGGCTAAAAACTTTTTATTGTTTCTTGAGAATAATCCAGTCACATGCTCTTTTTCCATTTTTTCAAACATCATACGATTTAACACTTGAATACTCACACAGCTAAACTTTTTAACTGACTTAACGAATGAAACTCACACAGTTCCAACAAAACACAATTTAAAAAAAAAAATGAACAAATCTTAAAACTCACACAGGTTTTAAAATTTAACTTATAACTCACACGGGTTTAACTATTTTCTTAAAGAGCACGTTTTAGAAACACTAACTTTAGCTTAACCAATTTCTTAAGCTTAACTGGATCTCTCACAATAAAACTTGTTTAAGCCGCTGCCACCAATGTAGTACGTGTCGAGGGTAGGGGTAAATAACAAAAAGAGCTTCCTCGGTTTTGGTAGCGGTTTATTCGAATAAAAATAAAACAAAATTTAAATAAAATAAAATTGAATTTTAAAAATAAAATGAAAATGAAATTATAATCTTGAAAAAGTAAAATGTAAATAATAATTTATATTAATGAGGATCACTCTCTTCAGCACGAGATCAGCTGAGAGGTGATCATCACTAGTTCGTGCTTATAGTTATATAGTAATAACTATATAACATTTGTTTCAATAAAATTGTTGAATTGATCAACTGATCAAATCTTCATGGAGACACGGAATTCCGCAACTTTTTTTTCGTTTTTTTCATAAAAATTTTCGTTAAATTGATGCCTAAAAAAAAGTAATTTCATCGCTTTAATCGTGTATTATATTGCAAACAAGAAAAAAATTTTAAGACAAGTTATAAAGAATTTTCTTCTAAATTATTTAAATTTAAAATTCAATCATTAAACTAATTGAAATATAAATATTTTAAACGACTCAAACTTTTATTTATTTAAGCTTACCAAATTGTTAAATTTTAATAGCTTTAAATTGTAAAAGATTTTAATAGCCTTGTTTTTTTTTGTTTTCTAATTGTATTTTTTAATTAAGTTTTTGTGAAAAAAAAATTTTCAAAATTTGATTAAGTCTTAAACTGTAAGAGTCCTATTCTAAAAAGTCCTAATTTGACAAAATCTCATTTTAATTAAGTCATATTTAGAAAAATTGAATAAAAATAAAATGGCATAAAATGAAAAAATACCATAATTTTTTGCGTAATTATTTAGTTTAAACAAATTAGCAAGGGATAGCTCAGTTGGTTACGTCGCTTGATGATGAATTTCAATTTAGAGAAGTAATTGGTGATTTCGAGTCTGTAAAGGGTTAAAAGATTTGCAACGTTTGCAATTTGCAAAATTTTATCAACAATATCAAATTCCCCTAGTGTTTTTACCCTTGCTCCGTCTAGTGCATGACATTTAACGGCTAATGGACGAGTGCTGATTGTTCTTGTCCCAGCATAGTAAAGACTCATTTCCCACGTTGAATATAATCATGAAGCAAATACTAATAAGTTGGAAGAAGTTTTATTACCGAGCCTTAAAAGCTCGCCCGGTGATAATGTTGAGATTCGTTTAGTGTTGGAAGTCGATTTGATATTTTTAAAATTAAAAAAAATAATTAAGACTGAATATGATCTTTTTTGAAAAAGAAAAAGGTATGTGCAATAAAAAATTAAATTCGAAAATAATGAAATTTTGTGAATTAAGCGGATTTTAGGCTGAAATTTTAGGATTTTGACATCTTTTTTGGGTCTAAATGACTTTTGATTCTTGTCAAGCACAGTGAGCTGAACAATTTGGTATGAAAAAGTTGGTGCTAATTTGTCTTTCAGAGATGAAAATTGATTTTTAAATAATGTTTTCGCAATTTATGAAAAATTTTGAAAAAAGTTATCAATGAGTTAAAATATGATTTTTGTAGATGAGCTGGTATATGGTAAAAGTGTTTTTAGTGGATAAGAAATCAGCTAATTGGCAAAATACAATTTTTTTTAAGCGTTTTCAATTATTTCTAGATGAAAATATTAAAATATTTCGAATTTGAAACGCCAATCCTATTTTTAAAAAAACAGCAGTTTAATTTTAATTTCTTAATTTTAATGTTTATTTTGTAAGAAACAGTTTAAGCCTACTGGTTTAAAAATTTTTCTTTTTTACTTATTATTTTATTTTTTTTAAACTTTTTTGTTTATTGTTTTTAATCAGGTAATTGAAACCTATTTCGTACTTGACTTCGATAAAAAATTTTTTCAAGTCAAAGTGTCACTTTACTTTTTCAAATTTTATTTTCAAAGTCAAAGTTATCCTTGAACTTTAGAAACCTAATACAGTGAAGTCAGAGTCAGACTTGACTTTGATGGAAAGAATTTTTTTAAGTCTTAGTCAGACTATTACTTTTCAAAATTTATCTATGAAATAGGGTTGTTAAAAAAGGAAAAATGTCTTCTTTAAAGTTTCAAATTATAAGTTTAAAATAGTCTTTTTTGATTTCTTTAAAAAATTTCTGAAGAAAAATAATAAAAGGTTTAAAGTTTTACGATCCTTATGAAGTTTTTTCACATTATTTCGTTTCATCATGGTTTCACTTCAAATTTTTTTCCTTCCAACTCAAAAAAATTGAACAAATTTACGAAATTTTAATACTCAACGAAAACTTTGAAATTTTTTACCAATTTTTGAGCTCAAAATATGTATTCTTTAGAATTTAATCATATAAATTAGAGAGAAATGAAAAATTTGTATAAATTTTAGCTTTTTTTAAAAATTTACTTCATTATTGTTACATTGTTTGGGCAATTAAAATTGTTTATTTGGCTATTTTTCTAACGGAAAAATAAAATTTATAAAGAGCTCGCATCCATTAAAAAAATTATAAATATTTCAAAATTTTTATTTCTAGTTTAAAATTAGGAAAAAAAATTAAAATTTTTTAGGTTCAAAGTTTTTAAAATGAAATATCTTCTATCAATTTTAAAATAATTTGAAATTTTTTCAACATATTTTACTTTAAAAAATTTTAAAATGAAACGAAATAAAAAAGAAATGAAATTTTTGTTTTTCAAACTATAAGTTTTCTTCTTTAAACGAAAAAATAATGAAATTTTTCAAAGTTTCAAACTTCATTTAACAACCCTACTATGCAAGTAAAACTTTGACTTGACTCTTGACCAACTCTGGTTAACACCCACGCTAGTTTTGGGAAACGACTCTATAATAATTTTCGAAATTCACAGAGAAACTTAACTCTAAATTTTTTACTTTTTGATGATTGGAAAATAAATATTTTGTCTCTATTGATTTCAGTTTTAAAAAATTTATTTGGCAGACGTAAACCATTATTTTTGACGTTATCCTATTTCAATATTTGGCTACTTTTTTTTGCAATAGTTTACTATGTAAGTTTACCATTTAGACAAAAATAAACTATTTTAACGTAAGTATTTTGTAAGCTTTTTTTGTATCAAATTACCAAATAATAAAATCAAAAATTAAGCTCAAATAAATGCATCTAATGCCAAAAAAAAAATGAAAAAACTATTAGTATTGTTTAAAATCAATTTTAAAATTTGAAGCTAAAGCAAAATGGTTGAAATCTTTTTATTCTTAATTGGACAAGTTACTTTGTCACAATCACAGTATTTTTTAATTGGGGAAGAAGAAATGAAACTTGCCTTTTGGAATAATAGCAAAAGATTTTCAGAAAGGAAAAACACGGATGCTATTCTTTCTTTACATTATGATGTAAACACTTCAAAAATCTATGCTGGTACCAAAAATAAAAAAATTATAGAATATAGCTTTACTGATAAAAACTATAAAAATATTTTATCAGAAACGGAAGAGAATGAAGTTTCCACTGTATTAAAAATAAATACTACTCATTTAGCTTCTGCTTATAAAGAAAATATAGCAATCATAGATATTCGAGATAAAAGTAAACGAGGTATACAAAAACAAAAAAGTCTAGGGAAGCTAAGGTCAATGATAATAATAAAAGAAAAAAATGTACTGGTTGTAGGCTCTGATGATAAAAAGTCAACATTTGTTTATTGTCTAAATCAGAATAAAATTATATCTTCTAAATTTTTAGAGAGTTCAATTTACGCTATCGATTCATTAAGCGAGGAATTTATTGTAAATGAATGTTATATTGATTTTGTTTGCTTACTGGGTTTAAATTCGTCTAACCATTTAATCGAATTGAAAAGAACTAATTTAAAAGGTAAAATATTTGGAATTGAAATTGTAAATGAAAAATTTGCCCTACTAGCATGCGAGAGATTTTTAGCTGTATGGAATATTGAAATAGATAAAGTCTTAATTTATACAAAAGGTATGAAAGAATATAAGCTAACTTTTATTAAAATATTTGACAATGAAACATTTGGTGTTATACATGATAATAAAGATGTTGATGTTTGGATATTAAGCTCATTGAAATTTAAAGAAACTTGGAATGTAAATTCAAAAAAAGTGTTGAGTTTTGAAAAAGTTTTTTTTAAAAATAACAACTATAGGAACTTGGAAATCAATACCAAAGAAGGGGTTTTCGTTGATGATTTTAGTACAGAATTAAGCATTTCTACTACAATAACAATAACAACAACAACAACAGATAGCTCTACTCCTTTGATAACTAACAGAATTACTAATACAGGAACAAAGAGTACTGTTAAAACAACATATAGCTCTACTTCTTTGACAACTGGGATTATTATTGATACAACAACAGAGAGTACTACCACAACAACTGACAGTAGTACAATAACAACAGATAGCTCTACTCCTTTGACACCTGAGGGCATTACTACAACAACAACAACAGCGAGTATTGCTCCAACAACAGATATCTCTACTCTTTTGACAACAGAGAGCACTTCTAAAACAACAACAACGACTACTACTACAACAACAACTGAAGTAATTACTCCAACAATTACTGAGAATATAATGACATTATTAAAATCCAATGAATCATTTTTCTATTTTGATGATAAAAATTTAAAAAAAATTGTTGAATTATTCACATCAAAAATCGACGTAAATTATTGCATTCAAAATTGTTCTAATAATGGCAAATGTAAAGTTTTAGATAGTTTAAAATATGTTTGTGAATGTAATGAGAATTATGTTGGTTCAACATGTCAGTATAAAACTTTGCCATGCTCTTCAAATCCATGTCTTTACAATGGAACATGTGAAAATATTTTGTTAGAAAATAGTTATAAATGTGAATGTCTAAAAGATAAGAATCAAAATGAGATATATTATGGACAGAATTGTGAGTTTAAAAGTAATCCTTGTCAAAATGAGACATGTTCAAATAATGGATATTGTGTTGATAGTGAGAATAATGCAAAATGTAAATGTTTCAGTATGTTTAGCGGAGAAAAATGTGAAATAAAATCAAAAGAAATTATTGTGATTGAAGCAGTAATTAAAACTAGCTCAATTATTGCATTATTTATTATCTTTCTTACATTTATATTGGTATTATTTAACGATATTTCAAATTGTTTCTGTAAGAAGAAATTTAAAAAATTCAAAAAATGTAAAAAGCAATACAGATAAATGCCTTACCCTTTGAGTCCCAGGGTTGAACCACGATAGTTACGAATAAACCAAACATGTTTTCTAGTAAATTCTGGGGCGTAGATGACGAATCTGAAGTCGAAATGGCAAGTTTCGAATGAAATAAGCCTTTAAATTAAGGCTAAAATTTTACAACGAGTTAAAACTAAAATTTTGTATTAATTTTTTTTTGATAAATTTAGCTAGTTTCATCAGATTCTTCCATTGATCAAAATAGCTCTAAAACCGAAAGTTTTTTTCAAAGAATTATAAAAAAATAAAAAAAATAAGAAAATGTTTATGAAATTTGCAAAATTTTAAATAAATTAATGAAAAATTTTTGCAATTACATATAATTGCAAAAATACCCCACTTAAAATCATACGTTTCAAATTTGAAATTTTATAATTTTTTTTCTATTATTTTTAATTTTTATTTTCAAATTTCCTTGTTTTTCCTATTAATTCCTTTTAGATAAATTAACAGCTCGATAATACTTCGCTTTACCGAAAGGTCGCGAATTGTTAATAAAGTTTTTTGCCCTAATAATATTTTTCATTTTTATTTTTATGATTAATTTTAATCGATTATAATGTTGAAATTTAAATAAATTAAGAAAAGAAGGAAAATTTTTAGGAAAAGTAACTTTTTTTTTTCTGCCTCTTGACCTTATTAGCTAAATTTATAAAAAAAAATTAATACAAAATTTTGGTTTTACCTCGTTGTATAACTCTTTTATTTTGTTTTTAGTGGAAAAAAACACGTTTTTTGGTATTTTTAAAGTATTAAATATTCTTAATTATTAAATATTGGCGAAATCTGGTTTTTTTGAGGTAAAGCACCAAAAAATATTTAAAAGCTACGAACAAAGCTAGTTTCTGAGTAATTTTGATGCATAGATTACGATTTTGGCATAATCTTGTTTGGTTTGTAGACTATTACATGAGATCTCGAAAATGGCCTAATTTTAGCCTTAATTTAAAGGCTTATTTCATTCGAAACTTGCCATTTCGACTTCAGATTCGTCATCTACGCCCCAGAATTTACTAGAAAACATGTTTGGTTTATTCGTAACTATCGTGATTCAACCCTGGGACTCAAAGGGTTAAAATAAAATTTTGAAATTTTAAACTTCAAAAATTATCATTTTTGTTTTTTGTTTTACGTTTGAATGCAATTTCTCATTGTGGTCAAACTAAATGACTGCAACCATGTTTATCGAAACGTCGGACTGAATAAAAAAATTTATCAAAAAAGAACCGTTTTTTTATTTATTTATTTTTAAAGAATTAAATTTATCATTTAATTTAATTCAAATTTAATTTAATTTTTATTTATTACTTTTAATTTTTACGTGCACGCCTCTCAAAAATCGGTCTGATAGATTACAGAAGTTGCCATATGATTGATCTGATAAAAAGATAAATAAAAAATAGAAATTGTTATAGAATTTTAAGGAATCATTTGTTCATTTACATTTGCGTTATGCTCTAAAGCCTTTTAGAAAAATACTTTTGATGTGTCATGCTTTAAAAGCCTTTAGATAAATAACGAAATATTCTTTTTATTTTATCTGAATTTTTTATTTTCAATTGTCGTGATTTAGCCCTATATTTTCTTATAATTCTTGGTATTTTCAGAATGGAGATTTAGTTTTTTGACAAATCTTAAAAAAGCTAAAGTTTTGAAAATAAAATTCAGTTAAAAATTTAAAAAAAAATTTTGATCTTAATTTGGCAGAATTTCTGGCTTTTAAAAAAAATAAAAATAAAATCAGGTAAAAATTTAATTCTTAGTTTGACAAAAGCTCTTTGTAAAAATTTTCCTAAAGGAAAATTTAAATTCGAAAATTACTTTAAAAGTTTTTTAAAAATTTTTAAAAAAACAATATCTGAATATTTAGGTCGACTCAGAAAAATGGAGCGTAGCGATCTTGTTTTATTTTAAATGGTTTTTTCTTGATCATCAATTTTAATATTTTTTTTCGGTGTCAAAAGAGTTTTACCAGGAAAAACGATAAATTTTTAAAATAAATATTTAACTGTCTAAAAATCTGTCTTGAATAATTATAAATTTGAAACTTCTAAAGAGCTGGCTAAGGATCGGATCTGGACAAATTAAAAGATAATATTTTATAAATAATATTTTAGTTTAATTATTGTTTTATTTAGTTTTAGCGATACGACAGGACAAGTGCTTTGTATAGTAAATTTCGATTAGTGATGGGAGTTTTTCTAAGTTTTTAGTTAGCTAATTTTTAGCTTAATTTTTAATCTTTTTATTAGCTATTTCTTTTCTTATTGATTCAATGAGAAATTCATTTTACTAACCAAGCTTTTAATTATTATTATTTTTATTATTATTGGCATTCAAATTGCTTTTGACGAATATCTTATTGGAAATTTTCTTTTGATTAAAATACAAAAGAAATATTTTGAAAGCAATTTCGAATGGTTCAATAAAACTCAAAAGACTTGTACCAATACACAAACCCATAAATCCACCAATATCAGCTACTAATTGATTGACACTTTTCGCTTCATTATCCTTAAGAAAACTAATCGATACATCATCAAAATAAATATTAACAGCTAAAACACTTTTTTTTATTTGATCATAATTGCTAAAATTTCGTGCATAATTCGGATATAATTTACCATGTTCAATTAGGACATCAGCATAGAAAGGACTTGGAAAATCAGCTTGTGATACTTTATAATCATAATCAATTGTAAAACACTCTACAGGACATGATTTATAACATTCCAAAGATAATTGTGTCTCATAAAACGACCTATACGCATTTAGTGTACAATTCATTTTTGTCAATTCACAAGACTCATTTATTGATATGCCAAAAGCCTCAGGTCTATAACATCCGCATACACTTTTAATATATTCATCATAGCATAAAACAAGACATGTCTTTTGTTGATATTTACTAAATAATTCTATTGATCTCCGATATAGATTTGAATCAAATGAACTTTTTGAAGTTGGATCTTCAATACAATTACTAAATGGTTGTGATAATTTAGAACTATGTATTTGACTAACAACAACATTAGTCTCAAAACCATTTGGTATACTAATACCATCAAAATCACTAAATGGTATTGTCGATGAATTGTGTATGAATAAATGAACTCCATTTGTTCTTATTAAATCAAATTCATTTGATGGATAACCTGTAAAAATTTCCAGTTTAAGACCATATTGGACACCTGGAATTGTTGTATTCAATAATTTTACACTCTCTCCATTTGAATTTTTACCAGAATTAAATTTATAACAATTTCCAAATTTTGGCAGCATAAAATGTTCAAAGTCTTCAACAGTAAATTTTAAATTGTTAAATTGACAATTTAAAAGCATATCAGATAAATTAAAGCCGATACTTTTTATGCCACTTTTGAACTGTAAAGCTCTGTAAGCAAGTTCATATTCAATTTTAAGCATTATATCAAAAGTATTCTGAGTTTTGTTAAAATATTGAAGGCTTTCATTTTTCAAGTCTTTAAATCCTTTTTTAACGATTGGAAAGATTTTTAAATTATCAAATGGAATTTTATTACAAAATGTAATTGTTGGAAATTCAATTGAAGACATTCTTTCTTTGGTTATTTTAGTATTTACTTCATAGCTGAAATAATCGTCAAAACTGTTTTTTAAGTTGTAAACACAATAGCCAAATGATACGACCAAACATAATGACCAAAGAACTTTAATAAATAAATTTTCATTACGTACTATATTTGGAAAACCATGAGACGTTGATGACTCAATACAGTCTTGTACCAATTTTTTTATTTCAGTTTTAAGAATCGATTTTTTCATTATTTTTTCTTTGCCAAATTTTTTTTTTTAATTTTTTAATATTTGAGAAACTTTTAGAAGCTTTTATTACGAAATATTTTTTCTATTTACTTTTATAAAAAAAAATTTAATTTCCGCCAAAATAAAAAATCTTTTTTTTTTTTTTAAATTTTCACAGCCAAAAAATATTTAAAGTAGACTTTATTAAAAATTTTAGACTAGAATTAGTGCTGAAATTACTTAAAAACCAAAAGTCTCTTTGCGTCACATTGATCAAATACAATCTAGCATTTTTTTTATTATTACGGATGAACCATAATGTTTGTCACAAATTTTAAAATATTATTTAGGAGTAAGATGAAATTTTGCACATTTATGAATATGTGTTGTTCACAAAAAAGTATTTAGTTAAGTTTTTTAATGTTTTGGAAGCCTGATTTATACATTCGGATTAAAGTAAAAAAATTTATTTACGTCATATTTAACAAAAGTTTATCCAACAAATTTCAATTGCCTTTTCCTCATTTGTTAAATGTGTATCCATTTGTTTTATCCCACATATAATTCTTTAAAATGTTGTTGCAATGCAATTAAGTTTTTCATT
This sequence comes from Brachionus calyciflorus, assembly GCA_002922825.1. Taxonomy (NCBI): domain Eukaryota; kingdom Metazoa; phylum Rotifera; class Eurotatoria; order Ploima; family Brachionidae; genus Brachionus; species Brachionus calyciflorus. The sequence continues at coordinate 564,411 of NTPY01000511.1, forward strand.
TGAAGTGCAATATATTTTTCTTTTAATTTTTGTAGGTGAACTTCTTAATTTTTGTTACATAATTGACGACGATAAAGAGAAATTGAGCTAAAATGTCTCCTTGAAGAACTCCAGTTTTTACTAGAAGCTCTTTTGATATTAAACCTTCAATTAACACTCTACTTTTTGAAGAACCATATAAAATTTTTATTGCGTCAACTTTTTTTGATGGGATACAATATTATCTTAAAATGGCAAACATCATTTTGCGGTTGATTGAATCAAAAGCCTTTTTAAAGTCGATAGATGTGATAGACCAGTGTTTTTTTACAAACCAAAAATGACACAAAAAGTTAGAAACAAAAGTATTTAAGCTTTAAAAAATCACAAGTTTACTGCTTTTTTTTCGCCAAATTTAAAAAAAAAAACTTAATTATCTTTGTTTAAATCCTCAGTTTTCCAAATAATAAGATAACTTACTTATTTATTTTTTTTATCAAAAAAAGAATACTGAAAGTTGGCTAATCTTTGAAAAAAATGGGTAAAAAAAAGTAAGCGACCAACAAAGATTGAGTATTATAGGTCTTTAAAAGGATGGTAATAAGACCAAACGACTAATAGCCGAGATTGTTGGAGTTTCGAAAAAATTTTTCAACACAATCAAGAGCAAAATTTTAAGCGACATCCAGGGTACACAACTTTGGCAAGTGCGGACGACCTCTAAGTTATCGTATATTTTTAGATTGATCAGAAAAATCCTACAATCAGCTATAGACAAATCACTAAATTCGATGGACAAGGGATAAGTGTTCGAAGAATACTTTCTCAAAAATTTATTTACATGGAGACCCTTGAAGGCCATTTAATACCATTTTAAAGCTTAAATACTTTGGATTCTAACTTTTTGCGTCATTTTTTTGGTTTGTAATAAAAACACTGGTAATTTTTTAAGGTTTTTTTTGGGAATTTTTTTAAAAATAATTGTTTAAACTTAACCAAAAATAGAAGTATCAAATTTACAAAAATTTAAATTACTCAAAGATTAGCCACTTTAAATGAAGATCGAATAAAATCGCTTGCGAAATATCTTTATTTTAAATTATAAACAATCGTAAAAAAAAATAATTAAATAAAACTTAAAAGATAATTTTTTTTTAATTTTGTTTTTGCCAAAATTCCAATCTCTTTTGTCGAATTTCTTCAGCTGATAGCTCAGGTTCACTTGATTTACTATTTGCTTGTAAACTAAGTTCAATAGCACGTTTCAACTCATCGTCCTCTTCATTCTGATGAGATAAACTTGGATACAATTCACCATGTTGTTGTAAATCATTCTCAGCTAAGCTCATTCGTAGCGCTTTTTTTAATTCATCATCATCAAAGCCCTCACTGCTCAATGTTTCACCACTCTTTTTCAACTCGTCCTTACTAAATGTTTGCATTTGTAAAATTTCCTTTACATTCAAACCACCATTTTGTAAATGTGTATCAGCTTGACTCACTGGTAAATCACCATCTACAATAAATATCGAATAGCCATCATGTTCTAGTTGTTTTAACAAAATGGCCAAATAAGTATCTGAAATTAATTCGGGTCTTTTAAACATTGAATTCAAATTGAACCAATAGGAACCTATTTTTCTTATAGTATACCAATGTTGTTGATAATTGCATATATAAGCTTTTTGTTCAGTTGGATATTCTCTCGCTAATTTGGCTAAATCATTTGAACTCTTAAATGGAATTAATTCTAAATTCCAAGACTTTAAAGCATTTTGTATTACTTGAATACTAAAAAATCCAGTATCATCATAATTCGATGATTCTTGACTATTCGTGCTCGCTTCATGCATAAAATCGCGCTCGACTTTATCCAAATCATGTGCTATATTTGCCAAATCAACAGCTGAATAGTAATCGCCTTGAAGCAATGAATTCAAACAGTGTTGTGCGCATAGGAGACCATCTTGGGTCTCATGAAAAATAAACTCCATTTTCACAATAACAAAAAGATAAAAAAATTTTTTTTTTCTTCAAAATCTTGAAATTACTTATTTTATTTCTTAATTTTTTTTTTGTCATAAATTATAAAAGAAAAAAAAAATAATTTCAACATTTAAAAAATTTTTTTTTCATTTGAATCATGAATTTTTTTGTGTCCTTAGAAGAAGATTTTTCGAGATTCGTAAGAACTTCAATTTATGACAGTAATCTTTAATTTTGCTTAAATTTTCTCAATTAGCAAATTTTTTAATTAATAACAGACTTAAAAAAATAAAAATCTTATATAAATCTCTAATTAATTTTCAGCAAAAATAAAGATGAAATTTTGTTATTTGAATTTTTTATTGAGCTTAAACTTAGTGTTATGTAATAGAATTTGGATAGAACCAAGATACTATTACTTTTTTGGTAAATCAAGTCCTCCTGAAGAATGTCCTCCGAATTATTATGTCATTGGATTTAACTTGAAATTAGACAAGTACAAATGGTTCAAGGATAATACTGGCTTAAATGGAATTAAATTAATTTGTAATGATTGGCATCGTACAGAGATAACTAGTGGCGAATATGAATTAGGAAAATGGACGCCAACATATGGACCTTATTTTAATGGTTTTATCGGAGCTGCATTATATTCATTTCCGATTTCATTGTTCATATGGGATGATACGACTTTAAATGATATTCATTTTATTGAACCGGATAATAAAGTAGTTAAAGTCAATAATGTTTGGAGGTCAAAAAGAGCTAAAAGTTTTAATTTGATGTGCCCAAAAGAGACTAAAATATGCGGACTCAAGACCCAAGTCGAAAATAAAAGATATTTTTTTGATGATACTGGATTAAATTCAGTTGCTTTTTTATGCTGCAAAATTTAAATTAAATTTAAAAATAAAAATTTAATAAGAAGAATGTAATTTCCTCGAAGAAGATAAAAAATCGAATGAAAAATTTAATAGTTTTAGTAGAAAAGCCTAAAGTTAACTTAACATTATAGCAAACTTGTTATTCTATATATTTTTAAAAAGTATTTCCTTGTTTTATTATATAAAAAGAATAGTTCGATATATTAAAGTAAGAAATACTTTTTTTACACGCTTAGCTCAAAAATGTTCAATTAGGAAAAAATTTAAATTTAATGAACAAAAATGAAAATTGAATAATGAGCGATAATTATACTTTGCCGTTTATGTGAATCCTAAAAATTAGAAATAAAAATTTTGTGATGAAAATTTTTATGTAATTACCAGCAGCATCTACACGTTAAAATTAGTTGTAGATGTAGTTGTAGTTCTATAACTACACCTTTTTTGAGAAATAGCAACTCCGTGTCGCAGTGGCGTAGCCAGGGGGTTTTAGCCTGGGCTTGAGCCCCCCCCCCCCCATTCTGAGAAAACTTTTCGAAATTTCTTGTTAAGAAATTAAATATTTCCTGGAATTGAAGTAAACTTTTCTTTTTTGAATAAAAATAAAATAATAAATTAAATTAGGATTTTGTGATCTAAGAAAGTCAAATAATAATTGGTAATTAAAATACCGTATCCGCTTGATTTGGACTCTAAGAGTTAAGACCAAACCTACTTTTACTCTATTAGAGTTATCTACATCCCTGCCATGTTAAAAAATTAAAAATTAAAAAATTAGAAGAAACCTTAATTTTAGGTAATATTCGGGGCTGTGAAGTTCATGTCAATTCGCTCATTTCAATTCGCTATTTTTTCTATAACTTTTTTTCGAAACATTAAAAAATAGTTCTGCAAAATGTTACAAGATGTAGCAAATTTGCTACATTCCCATTATTAATCTGCAAAATGTGTGCACCCAAAATGCAGAAAAAAATTATTAAAAACTCAGTAGATGTATTTGCACAAATTTTGCAGAGATTTAGCACAGTAAGAAAATTTATGTAGCAAATTTGCTACGTATTGTAACATTTTGCAGATCTAATTTTTAATGTTTGGAAAAAAAGTTAAAGAAAAAATAGCGAATTGAAATGAGCGAATTGACATGAACTTCACAGCCCCTAATATTCCGAAAGGCCGAATTTTGATTAGAATAAAAGCTGATTCGGGCTTTACTATTGGAATATTACCTAAAATTACGGTTTCTTCGAATTTTTTAATTTTTAATTTTTTAACATGGCAGGGATGTAGATAACTCTAATAGAGTAAAAGTAGATTTGGTCTTAACTCTTAGAGTCCAAATCAAGCGGATACGGTATATTATATTACGGATTTTGATAATTTTTGTGTTTAAAAGTTTTGCCCTTGATTTTCATTCTTTGTAGTGAAAAGAGATTTGTTCCGATTTTGTTTCCTTTTTATCTTTTTTTCCAAAACCTTTTCTTTATTTTCTCAGTTATAATAAAAAATTGATTGATTTAGTTGATTGTTTTTATTCATGGAAAGGAAAGGAAAAAGTGAGGAAAGAATTAGAAAGAAAAAGAAGATACGGGCAAGAGTTAAGAAAGCAAATATTGACAAGTTGGTAATAATTTGGGTATTATTTCTTAAATGATAGACTTTTTGGTATTTTGAAAAAAAGGAAACTGAAAGTTTTTGAAAATAAAATATTCGTGTATTTTATGTGGCTTAATGAATCAAAATTTTAAAAAAAATTTTTGAGCCCCCCCATTCGAAAAATCCTGGCTACGCTCCTGCCGTGTTGTGTAGTGGGTGTAGTTTTCATCCACACCTTTAAAAACACTTAATTTTTTGGTGTAAAAAATCTTATTTACGTAAATTATCGTAAATTCACCATACTTTACGTAAAATATTATAAAAAAAATGTCCAAAAAATTGATTTTTTTTCTCGCCTCAAAAATAATTAAATTATTCAGGTTTGAGATGATTAAAGTGAACCCTACTGACTTATTAGCCCTTAAAAACTTGGAATATAAATTTTTCAATGGATTTCGAGTCCAAAAAACAATTTTTTATAGCACTAAAGCCAAGTTTTCGGGCATTAAGTGCGACGTTAAAAAACAAATAGCTATTTAATGTTTAGCTATTTAAGAAGCTTAGTGATACATGATTTTTGAAAGTTTTTCAGTGTATTTTTTAAAAAAAATAATTCAAAAAATATCTCCATAACTCTTCGCATTATTTTTTAACTGGTGCTTTAATTTGGATGTGTTTGATTGAAATTGGCTGGAATAAGCTCGAAAAGCCTTAATTTCTTTGTAAAAAACTGCATTTAGGGAAAGATACTAACAATCTGATGTTTAGATAAGGTAACACATAAATAATCTTTACTAAATGCGTATTTTTTCGCTTAAAGTACATATTACTTACATTAAGTCGAGCTCTTCTTGTTCAATAAATTTTTTATTTATTTTTTTGAAATATGATTAAAAATAATTTTTAAGTATATTTTACTTATCAAGATGAGCTTTTCGCCAATTTTAGCATTTTCTTTTATCGAAAACCTAATTAAAAATTTAGTGAAAAGGAGAGCTCGACTTAATGTAAATAATGTGCATTTTAAGCGATTAAATACGCATTTAGTAAAGATTATTGATGTTACGAATTATAATAGAAGAAAAAGAAAAAAATCGAAAAATTTTTTTTTTGAGAATTCAAAGTTTTATTATTTAAAGTTCAAAATTAAACGTCTTTTCCATAAAATTCAAAAAAACTAATTTAATTAAAAAAAAAATGTTAAATTTGTAAGTAAAATAATTTAAAAAAATTCAAGTCCAAATTTGAATAGTGCCATCTTCAAGGGTAATTGCTAAGTTATCGTTTGTAAGGAAAAAAAAAGATTTAATAATTGAATTATAAAGAGTTTTTAAGCATTCACCTTTTTCTAAATCCCATATTAAAATTTCATTATAAGACGCACTTACCAAATTACCATTTTTTAAGACCTGAAGAAATTTTATTCTAAAATTATTCACTTTAAAAGTTTTTAAGCATTCATCTTTTTCAAAATCCCATATTTTTATTTCATCATAAGACGCACTTACCAAATTACCGTTTGGAAGGACTTCAAGAAACTCAATAATTGATTCATGTCCTTTAAGAGTTTTTATACATTCACCTTTTTCAAAATCCCATATTTTAATTTCATAAAAAGACGCACTTACCAAATTACCATTTTTTAAGACCTGAAGAAATTCTATTGTAAAATTATTCACTTTAAAAGTTTTAAAGCATTCATCTTTTTCAAAATCCCATATTTTAATTTCATCTTTAGAGTTAAGAGCTATTTTACTATTTGTTAGGACCTTTAAGAAGCGAAAATTTGATAAAGGACTTTTTAAACATTCACCCTTTTCTACATCCCATATTCTAAATTCATATGAAGAGGCACTTACCAAATTACCGTTTGGAAGGACTTCAAGAAACTCAATAATTGATTTATGTCCTTTAAGAGTTTTTATACATTCACCTTTTTCTACATCCCATATTCTAAATTCATATGAAAAGGCACTTACCAAATTACCGTTTGGAAGGACTTCAAGAAACTCAATAATTGATTCATGTCCTTTAAGAGTTTTTATACATTCACCTTTTTCAAAATCCCATATTTTAATTTCATAAAAAGACGCACTTACTAAATTACCATTTGGAAGGACTAGAAGAGACCGAATGCCCTTATGTCTTTTTAACGTTTTAAAATTATCAGCATCGTATCTTTTAAAGAACTTTAATACAATATATTTTTCTACTAATTTTATTAATTTGACTTCCAAATTTTTCTTCATACCTTTATATTCTAAGAAAATACTTTCATTTACATTTTCTTGAATATCATTTTTACGAAGATTTTTTACTTCACTGTTGTCTGAATTTGATACTTCTAAACCTAATATTTCGAAAGCTTCTAAATTTTTTAAACTTATTTTTTTTAATGAGTTTATACTCAATTCAATTTTCTTTAACTTTTTACAATTCTCAATATAACATTCGGAAAATTTAAAATTTTTTATTTGTCTTATAGAAAGCTCTTCTAAATTATTTAAACCGTTTAAATAAAGAACTTCTAGATTTATAAATGATTGGCTTAAAAAAACTTTTTCCCATTTTAAATCGTTTAAATACAAGTTTTTAAATCTCATCTGATTAAAAGTATATCTCAAAATTTCAATAGTAACATTTTCACAGTTTATAAGTATTAGAGAGTTCAATTTGTCATAATTCGATGCTAGAACTGCTTTCAAATAATTATCGTTTAATGATGAACAATTTTTAAAACCTATTTCGTTAAGATTTTTTTTTTTTTTCAATTCATCAAATAAGTCAGTTGTTTGTTTAACATTTAGTTTTGACCAGTCTAAAAAGTTATGCAAATTTAATAAATCTTTTTGTCGACTTTCATCATTTAAAGAATTTTGTTGATAGAAATCGTTTAGCTTCAGATTAATTTCTATGTACTCTTTTAGTTTTAAATATTGTTTATCAAATTCTGTTACTTTTTCAATTTTCAATAGAGGAGCACTGAAATAGTAATCAATTAATCCTGGTTTTGCAATTATTGTTCGCGTCGTAATATTCTGATATTGATTTTCTATTCCAAAATTCGTATTAAAACCAGGCAGTTTGGTAAAGTTAATAGACATTTTAAATTCACGATTATATTGTTTATTATAATAATCAAAATCAGTATTATCGAGCCTTTCTAATAAACCAAAATGACTAATTTCAATTTGATTGTTTTGATTAGTTAAAATTTCTTTGGCTTTTTCTTGTAATGTTTTGATTCTATTGTATAAAGATTTCAAATCATGATTGGAAAATAAGAGATCAAAAAAACATTCATTTCTTATTTGTCTAATTTCATTATAACTAAATAAATAATCCTCTGAATTCGAATTATTAAAATCGAATAAATATTCAAAATTAAATTTCAATGTATCTAACCAATTCAAGAGTAAATAATCAAAATTAATATTACATAATGACTTAATTACAGTATAATTCAAATCATCTTCCATTTTTTTTGAAAAATATAAAACTGAGTAGACATTTGGTTGTTCTGTATTTTTTAACCTATGGCCAAATGTTAAATCACTATCCAAACTTATGTAACAATATTCTTTTTTATCATTTTTTAATTCTAAACAATTAACTGATAAATTATCCATTTTATCATCTCTTGGTTGTATCAAATATGTTTCGATAAATTTCCATGTAAAATAATATGAATTTAAATTGTTTTCAATTTCATCTAGTTTTTTTTGATTTTCAAATTCTTCCATTGTTACATTATGTTCATCAAGCCCAAGTGGCTTAGAAATTAAAACAGGATATACTTGATTGTTATGTTCTAATTTAGCAAAAGTGGATGAAAGTGCTAAACCACTCAGCTTATAACATAACTCATCCACTGCTATTTGCCTAAGAGGATATTTTGGAAAGAACTTGACGTAAGCGATTCGCTCATTAATTGAATTCTTAAGAAGGATAACAACTGAATTTCCTTTTTCATTTTTATTCCGAGTATTAATTCTTTTATTATAAAATAAAATATTTACGTATTCTTCTTTTAGAAATTTTTGAATTTTTTTATTTGTTTGTTGATTTATCCAACTTATTTTAACTTTCGTATTTTGATTGGTTATCAATGTTTCTAAAGTAGATTGCCATTTTCTTTTGTTAATTTGAATTGAATCTCTATTTCCATATAGATCAGAAAGACTTTGTTTAAAATCTTCCGATTTAACACATTTTTTAAATAAATTCATTTGATCTTTATTTTCAAGACACCAGTAGAAGCTATGAAAAGAATCTTGATCTAAAATTTCGTAATAATGGCTAGCTAAAATCTCTAAAAATTGATCTTTTTCCAAATTTAAATAATCAATATTTTTTTTCAAGACAAAAATATCGATAAAGATTTGTTTACTTTCATCGTCAAAAACATCCTTTTTAAATAACTGCGGATATTCCTCAATAATTTTCGAATAAAAGCACATAGCTTTGACCACATTGATAAAATAATCTCTTGCTTGTCCAATTTTTAAGTAGCACGATGCCATCAACATATACTTGTAAGAATCGATATCAAATAAATCCATTTTATCAATAATCAATATAACTTTTTTCCAACTTTCTTTTCTAAAAAAGCCTTCTATTTTAAAATCTATTTTGATGTTTATATTTCCGTTGAGCGAATTTGAGTATAGAATTGATTTGAGAAAAAATATCTCTTCATTAAGTTTTATCTGCAAATTGTTTACTTCAGACATTATTTTTTGATTAGATACTTGCTTTAATTCCTGGAAATGGTCGTGAATAACATTTTTAAAATTACTTTCGAGATAAAAATGTCTTTTTAAGAAATTATTTTCGTCAAAATGCATTATTCGAGAATAATCATTTATTGCTTTGTCCAATCTTTTGTATAAATTTAGATTATATTCGTTAAAATTTGAGCTTTTATTTTGCCAATCACTAATAAACAAGCCCAAAAATGAAGACTCTTTGAACTTACCAAAATCCATTTTAGAACTAGGGAGATTATTATCTGAATAAAATATAATAAATTCGGGATATACTTGACGAACTAGTTCATCTTGATTGTTTGTATCTCCAGGGATACAAAATTCGTTACAATCAAATAAACTTGATTTATAAAATTGCTTACAAGGACCAAACGTTGAGTGATAACCTTCTGGTGGATTCTCTTTGTGTTTTTGATTTTTGTAACCGTCAATAAAGACTTTACCAAGAATGACTCTTGCCATTATGGCAACTTTGTAATTATCATTTTTTGTGTCACATGTACATTGGTTTGATTGGCATTTCGGGCAAGAAATGTATATTGATATCTTGGAAAATAAGTCTGAAAAATATGAGCCCTTTCCTAAAGCTCCATATCCAGTTATTTGATCATATTTACCATATTTTGTAGTAAAACCATTATTCACTATCGATTTTGTTGTTTCTCGACTTGTACCGTGAAATAACCAACATTCGCCTACTTTTTCATCTAAAATCGGTACAAATTCACTATTGTTGAATTCAGTACAATGCCACTTAATGTTTTGCAAAAGTCTTGAACCATCTGGCAGTTTTTTTTTAATTTTATTTTTCATTTCTTGATAATTATTCCATAAAGGTTCATTCTTGATTACGAATATTTCTTTTATTGAAATGCTTTCTCGTGAACCTGGATGTCGAGGGGCGCCATTTATAATTTCATCTTTACAAAAATCAAGAAATTTTCCGTCTTTATAAGCTCTGTATAGTCTCGCTACTTCAAAAAAAATTGACTTGTATGAGATGTTATCACTTGTTAACTTAACATACTCTGAAATAAATTTATATAAATCATTCTCTTTATTTAAGTTGTGAATCAATGCTTGTTTATCTATAGTCCAGAACTCATCGGCGGACCAATCCTCTCTAGGCCAACTAATTGGAAAATTTGAATTAGGTATACTTTCATTATTTATAATTTCTTTTATATAATTTCTTGTAACTGGCTCATCAGGATTACTAAATAAGCCTTTTTTTTCTAATATCTGATTTTCTAAATTAAATAAATTATTTTTAGAAAATTTTGATTTCTTTAAAGATGATGCTTTGAGTATTTCTTTTGGATCATCAAAATCAGCGCCATCGAAATCGCATGATTCAAATTCTGATCCAATAAAACTAGATTCAGCCAAAACGGTACTATCAAATTTGCATTCATAGGCCTTTGACTTTTTAAAAATTGAGCCGAACAAATTACTCCATTCGAAATCACAAGTTGTTAGTGTTGAATCTTCGAATGAAGCGCTATCCAAGCATGTATATCTAAAAATTATATTTTTGAACTTAGACCTGTTTGCTTTCAATCCAAATAAATATTGACCGCTAAAATCAATTGATTCTATTTCTATTGTAAAACCACTTAGATTAATACCAGACATAAGAATAAAATAAAAATTGTTAAGGCAAGAACATTCATCTGATTTATCTATTTTCAACGTCTTATCAAAAAACGTGTCTTCATATTTACGAGTTTTCATGAATTCAAAAACTTTTTTTTTTCTGTTTTCATCAATTGATCGTAACAAAAGCGTTATTAAAACACTAAAAAAATAGTCTTTTTGGTCCCCATTTGAAATTGAACTGATAAATTTTTCTTTTTCTAATTCTGAGCTATCAAAAGAAAATGTCATGTTATTTGATTTAAGAATTAAATCAACAAGAAAACATAAATCTTCATTTATAATTCCTATGGCAAACTTGCCTCTTAGCTTTTCTAGAATTTGTTTTGCTTCAATTTCTTTTTGACGATAAAACCACAATGGTTGATTCAAAAGACCATTTGAATAAGATGCTTCATTGTCACGTGATAATGGCTTGAAATACTCATTTAATAGTTGTCGTACCTCATCTTCCATTTTTAAAAAAAAAAGTTTTAACACTCAATTAAAAAAATTTTATTTTTTTAAATTCTTATAAGAAATGCTAAACTATTATTATCTTATTATATTATTATAGTTTTTAGAAAAAGAGAAGCTATTATCTACTAAAAAATTTAAGATAATTTTATCAACTTTTTTGGTTGCCATAACGATTTTGGGTGAATAATTTTTTTTAACTAAATTTATATCTTAAAGATACTAAAGAAAAAGTTTGTTTTTCAAAATTTAGATTTGCCGCATTTATATTTGCTAAAAAATGGAAGTCACGTAATGCCGTTTACTTAAAACAAAACTTGACGAAAGTCAAGTCTAATCTAATTTTGATTTTAATTTGAAAAAAAAAATTTCCCCACAATTTATCCTGACATTTGAGGATATTAAAAAAACTTGAACAACCCAACCTCTTGATTTACATTTAACTGGTTTAATTCAAACCATTTTGTCTTTAGATAGTCCTATTGAATAAAAACTTTTTCATGAAAAGACCAAATAAAAACTACATTTTCGTTTCCTACCTTTATAGATTAGCAATTTATTCGTTTTTACAAAAAAAAGAATAATTGATTTTGTTTGTTTGAGGAATGTGAATTTTGGCACAAAAAAACAGTACAAAAATATTTAAACTTAAATAAAAAATTATAAAAATAATAATAATAATAATAATAATAAAAATAAGGCTATGGATAAAGGATGACTAGAAGCCAGCCTCTAACGGAGTGCAAGGATTAGTTGCACTATAGTAGCCTGTAAAATCAATTTTGTTATTTTTAAAAAAATTGTCAAGTTTGTTTTTAAAACCATTTATAGTTTCTTGTTCAACCACTTCTCTTGGTAAAATATTCCAAACATTTGCTATTCGGTTTGTAAAAAAGTTGGTTCTTGGAATGCAGTTTCGAACTAATTGTTTTTCATACCCATAATTGTGACTTCTCGTACCGTAATGGTTTGATAACTTATTTAGAGGATGATGCCATTCAACTTGATCTATATTTTTTACTATTTTAAATTGTTCAATTGGATCACCTCTTAATCTCCTCTCTTCGAGAGTGGTGAGATTTAGTTTTATCAAACGATCGTCGTATTCGAGGTTTCTTAACTCTCCTATGATTTTAGTCGCTCTTCTTTGAACCCCTTCAATACTGTTAATATCTTTCTTAAAATATGGATTCCAAACTTGGACTGCATACTCTAAGTGAGGCCTTACTAACGATGTATAAAGTTTTTTAATTGTTGATTTATCGCGACATATTAAAAAATTAATTAAAAAAACATCTCTGCAGTGAAAAAAATATGCAGCTAAGTGCAGCTTCATAAGTTGCAGCTTATAAGAAAGTCTGCAAAACATCTGCAATCTGCAAAAATAAATATATTTTGATAAAAAAAATGATCAGGTTTATTGCATGGCTATATTTTTTTGATAATGAAATAAAACAATTTAGTCTATTAATTTGAATTTAAAATGCTTCTTTTTTAGATATTTTGGTTGTTAAATCGTTTGGGTACGTGGGTAATTAAAATTTTCATTTTAAAAAATAATAGCTGCATATTTTTTTCACTGCAAAGAAGTTTTTTTAATTTTTTTTTCAAGTTTGCTAAAAATTCTTTAAAAAATTGGTTAATAAAAATAATTAATGTTCCAAAAGAACGTAAAAATGGCAGAAAATAAAGATAAATTCCTCAGGTTTTATAAAAATTTAAACTGTCTTCCCTATAAATTATGTAATGGCTTTTTTTGATTTGTCGTGAGATTTCGAAAAATCCTAATTTTAGCCTTAAATTAAGGATCTTTTTCATAGAAAATTTGACTTTAATGACTTCAAATTCCATGGAAATTTTCTGACTTAAGCTTTTTAACGCTAGAAAAATAAATAGTTAACTAACAGGAATATACCATTTCGGCGGTCAACAAAAAAACAAAAAATTTTAACATGCCGTTTTTGCGTGTTTTATTTCCTTCGGGTTTTCGCTAAAGAAATAAACTCTAAGTAACGTTCTCAACCCATTAAAAAAATGATTATGAAAATATAAGGCACAAAAAATTTTTTTGTTATAGAAACGGTCGAATAGTTGCAATTTTTTTCTTGTATTTATGGCTACATTGTTTTGAAGTCAAACGTTAAGAAGATTATTTACAGTAGTTTCTAATATGAATGTAACATCAACTGTAGCTCTTGAGCGCTAACGTTACTTGTGTTAATTAATTAAGCTTAATTTTGGGTCTTGTCAATTTCATGATCTTAAGATCATATTTTTTACATCAAAAAATTTTTTTGTAAACTTTGAGATCAAAAATACTTTTTGATGACCAGGTGGGCTTCCAATTTTTATAAGATTTTGAAGATAATTATTTAAAGATTTTTTCATAATAAAAAAGTTTTAAAATTGATTTGAAACTTATTCAAATATTATCAGAATATTTTTATACTCCATTAAAGTTTATAAAAAAAATAAAAACAACGGTTTTTTAATGTTATTTTCTTTAAAAAATTGTTTAATCAAATAAAATTAAAACAATTTTTTAATTTAATTTTTTTCAAATTTCATAGAGTTTTTCTATGCGATTTTCTTTCTTTACTTTCCTAATGTATAATAAAAATAACCTCTTATTTTATATTTTAAAATTATTCAGAAAAATTGTTAAAAATTATCAAAAACTTGAAAATTGTATTTTCTTGAGTAACGAAATTTTTGATCTCAAAGTTTACAAAAAAATTTTTTGATGTAAAAAATATGATCTTAAGATCATGAAATTGACAAGACCCTTAATTTTTAATTTTAAGATGTTTGAGTTTGAGCTATGGTTACGTCTACGGTCAAAAGTTACGGTTGACGCTTGATCTATATTAGAACCACTGTAGAAACAAAAACCAAACTTAAATCTTTAATCAGGGTTAATGGAAATCGGTAAAATTATTTTACCTAAATCAATTAATCAAGTCTTAAGTTAAAATATTTAAATTTTTTTGTCAATTTTTAGCTTTTAGTTAAACTTAAAATTCGTCAAATACTTATACTTAAGAATTCATACTATCTCTGAACTTGGAACACCTTACGTAAAAATTAAATCTATAAAAAAAATTTTTTGTCAGATTAAGGTGTTTGATTTAATTCAAACTTTCTAACTTCAATTATTTATTTCAAATTTAAAAAAAATTGAAAATCTTTCTCTTTAAATTCACAAACTTCACAAACAGAGTCACCACTGTTTCTATGACAACACTTAAAATTCAATCTATACGAAATAAAGAATAAAAAGAAAAAAATTAAACCCTTAATATTCCATAAATAATAACTTTAATATATATATAAATTAACCATAAACAACTCTAAAATAAGTATTTTATTGTTTTCTCAATTTCTTAATAGATATTAATCAATTATGGGACCAAAACGTAAAAGTCCTAATCGCTCAAAAAGCCCTAAAAAAGCTGAAAATGCCGATTTGTCTTTTTTTCAAACTCCTCTTTACGATGTAAGAAAACTTCCCTCTCCACTCATATTTATTATTTTATTTTAAACCTTTTTTTTGTTGAAAAAAGGACGAATGGAACGCTTTAATTGTAATGATAAATCCAACAGACGCATCGGAAGAATTATATCTTGAACAATTAGAAAAATCAGTGCGTTCAAATTGTCGTCGTCGCTTTACTTGGCTATCCAAAAAAGACATAATTGATTTAATAAACGAAAGTACAAATAAAAAAGGCGCAGCATCACCGAAAAAATCAGCCTCCATTCAAGTTCCACTACCACCAGCTCTAATCACTACTCTAGAAACAGCTAGACAATTCATAGATAACAAAGAAGAAATCCCAGATAGTCTAATATGTCAAATATTAAAGGGAAAATTAATTCATATAAAAATGATCGAAAAAGAAAAAGAGGTGTCTCGTCTAGGTCGGCAAACAGTCAAACAAACTGGTGTTAAAACAGCTCAAACAGCTGGTAAAAAAGACAAATCACCAGGTCGTAAAAGTCCGACAAAAACGAAAAAAACAAATGCTGGACCATTGCCTGAAATAGAAAAACAAAGTCAATTGAAAAAAAAGGAAGACATTGAAGAGGAAGAAAAATATTTAGATGACGAGCCCAAAGACGGTCCTAATCATTACATAATTCTTTCAGGCTTTTACTCGGCTAATATTTTTAGTCAAATGGATGATTTTTTAATACCCATGGATTGTTTAATTAAATTTAAAGCTCTAAATAAAAATTTAATCGAGAATTTTATGTTGGAAATAGAAGATAGAGAACGTTTAGAGACTAATTTAAAAGCTAATTTAAAAGTTTTGAATGAGACTGAAAAGCCAAGTCAAGTCAATGTGGAAAAATTAAGCGAGGAAAGACGCGATTATTTGAGTAAAGTTAAAATTGAATTGGAGAAATTTTGGTCCGAGGCAACTCTATTATTGGAAAAACCACAAGATAAATTGATTCAACATATTGCTAGACTTAAAATTAGTGTCAAACAAGATCCTACTTTTAAGAGTTGGTTCGATTTAGAAGCTAGAGTAAGAACTTTTTTATTATTTTCCCTTACTTTTAAGAAAATTTTTTTAACATCTCGTAATATTTTTGATCAATTAGATTTTTTTGTTAAATTTTCAAAATGCGATGTTACTTTTTTTTGAAATAATTTAAATTTTGAAAACGCGATTTAAATAGTAGTAATAGTTTGAAAAATATTTCTGGATAATTCTATGGTCAATATTACGAGTTAAAATATTAAAAGTTTGGAATATTAAATTATTAAATTTGAATAAATAGTACAGTCATACTTGTGACTGGAATATATAAAATACAATATTGCATGTTTTCTTAAAAAGGGAACATTTTTAGGGGATATATTAAAAATCTTTTTTTAACCGCTTTAGGTTTTTAAACATATATCAAATTGTGGTTTCAATTTTTTCATCCCCTAAAAATTAGTGATGGGTCAAAACTAAACTAATTTAGTCTAGTCGACCAAAAATAAGTTAACTAAAAACTAGTTAACTAAAAATTAGTCGACTAAAAACTAGTTAACTAAAATTTAGTTTTTAGTTAACTTATTTTTAGTCGACTAATTTTTAGTTGGTCTTTTTAGTTAACTAATTTTTTTTTCTGAAAATTTTAGAAAAAATTAATTCTTGTTCTTATACCTATTTTGGGCTCAGTGGTTTTTTCCACCCGACTTTGAAAAAGATTAATAAGTGTGAAAAATTGTGGAAAAAAATCAATTAAGTGTGAAAAAAAAATATTTTTTATTCAGAAAAAACAAAAAA
>NTPY01000511.1:581255-593505 GCA_002922825.1 Brachionus calyciflorus
ATTTAATTTTTGATGTTCAGAGTGATCATTATTCATAGTTTTATTTTAACATTTAGTCCAGTTGCAGTTAAACTACATTGTAAATATTTTAGGCGAAAATAACATAAAGGGTATAAATTTGTAAGAACCTTTTATGTAAAAAAAGGTTATGGTGGTTTTTTCCACCAATACCAACGTCTCTTATAAGATGAAAAAGAGTCTCATTAAAGAGTAAATGATCGTAAATGTGAATTTTTTAATCATTTTTTTTCCATTTTCTTATAAAAGCGTATTACAAATAGGCGGCTTACAAATTCTTTTTTTTTACTAATAAATTAATTTAATTAGAAATTCGATCGATTCTAATGATTTAGAATTCAATTTTTAAAAAAAATTTTATTCGTATTTTTTAATAATTTGCAATAATAAAGAAATATTTTGGTTCATAATTTAAAATTGCAATTTTTTCACACCTCAACGGATTAATATTTAATGAATTCACGCTGAATTTTAAATGAGGTGAATATAGTAAAAATAAAAGTTCCGCTTTTTTTTTCATGAGAAAGTGTTAATACGTTGGTGGAAAAAACCACCATAACCCCTATTTTTTTTATCAATTATTAAAATAATTAGCCTATTCTAATATTTTGAGATTAGAAATATTGTTTTTTTTTAACATTTAAGTGTAAAAAATAAATTTGATATTTTTTTCGTCAAAAAAAAAATTTAAAAAATTTGTATAAATTTTTAACTCTAGGTATGGCAAATTAATTTTTTTTGAACCTGGAAATGAAAAAATATGTTAATTAATTTTATTTCCCTTAAATTTTGAAATTTTTTCTATTTTCGAAATTTAAACTAAATTAGTTTAGTCGACTTAATTTTAGTTAACTAGTTTTTAGTTAACTAATTTTTGGTCGACTAATTTTTAGTAAACTAGTTTTTAGTCGACTTATTTTTAGTTAACTAAAACTAATGGAAAACTCCCATCACTACTAAAAATATTCCCTTTTAAAGAAAACATGCCATATACCGTTTTAACTAGTTTATTTAATAAGTACTTAAAATATAGCCGAATCGATTTGAAGTTATAAAAAATAGAATCCTTATTTATACTGTCAAGTACGTGCTTATAAATGTTAATTAGAAGATAGAAAGCTCTCTATGCATAGTCAAAATCTTGAAGCTTCTAGCTTCTGAGATACGTGTCAAACATATGCTATTAATTGCTTATTTTATAGCATATTAGGTGGGCAACATACTTACTTTATCGTAAAATTTTACAAGGCTATTTTTTTTCTGACCATTAATGGTCATACGGATTAAATTATACGATTTAAAGAAACAATAAAAAAATAAGAATTTCAACAAATTTACAAAACAACTTAAAGCTTTTTAGAGAACTATCAAATGATATAGTACAAATTAAAACAAACTTATACGATTGCTTTCCTTTCCTCTTTTCTTTCTCAGGAAAGGAAAAGTTCAATCGCTTTTGATCTGATAGATCTTCAATCTCAATAATTGAGTATTGATGAGCGATTTCAATTATTTGCTTAACAAGCTTCACCGCTGAGTGTTCATCGAGAGATGTTAAAGGAACTGTAAAGTTCATTTCTATTCAGTCATTTCAATTGGTTTAATTTGCTATTACTTTTTTATTTTTATACTTTTCCTTTAGCTTTAAATTGCTAAAAAATTTAACAACTTTAATTTTCGCCGAAAAATGAAAATTTTTATGCTTCTTTATTTGTCAATCACCAGAAAATTGATAATGTTAAGTTAATTTTGAAAAAAAAGTCCTGGGTGATGGATTTGAACACCACTTAAAAAATTCTATTTAATATAAACATTACAACACAATTTTAATTAGAAGACTTTTAAATGAAATTATCTCAACATAAAGTAAGTTCTGGAAAAAAAGTTCCATTCGATAAAAAACTTCGCAGCTCCCATATTAAATATTTTCTTAAATCAAGCCAAATAATAAAAAATGCATTTTCTTAACTTTGAAAAAGCGAAAACGCTTGAGCCTACTGTTGAGAATAATCGCTCATTTGATAGATCAAAAACATTTTTTTAAAAAATTTTTAGAGTTTTTTCTAAAAATAAATCCTTTCTGCATTTTGGTATTAATTAATTTCGGCATACGGATTTTTAGGACAACTTACCGCAGTTTAGAAACAACCATAAAGTTTCCAATTTGATTATTAGAGCTAATTAACTTAAGCCTTGAATATTTTTCTAAATAAATCTATTTTTAAAGACTGATTTTGGCACGAAACTTTTCGATCATTTAGCAGAAAAATGCTATTCATTGGTAATACAAAAACGCCAATACAACTTCTACATAAATAATTTAAAACTTTATTCGATACCACCATCGAGTAAAATCTTAACTTATCCACCAAGTCAATCAATCATCGAAGATCCTGAACCAGAGAAATTATACGATACAAGACACTACAATGATTTATTAAATTCAATACCGTCCGAATACCTAAGTCCAGCTCTAATTGTCTACTCAATGGTCGAACAAGTAGCTCTAAATTCAGAAGAAGAAAACAGTGTCATTGATGGTGATAAAAAGTCCGAATCAAATATGACACATGTTCAAAATTTAAGTCCTGAAGTCACTAATTATTTCGGTAATGTAATTGAAAATTTAGCTTTGACAGAAGTTGAAAAACATAAATTGGTAAATTTATTACCAAGTCATAAAAAAGAAGAAACTACAACGACTAAAACTAATAGTAAAAAATCAAGTATAACTCCTACTTTAGTTAATTTTAACGATGAAATATCTCAACGTCTCAAAGGGGTCTTTGAAGATGTCACTCAAAAAAAGACTAAAAAATTCTCTAAGCTACCATTTGATCCATTACAAGTCGAGCTAGACATGTTATCTAAAAGTTTATTTACAGAATTTACTGGTGTACCTAAAGTACCGGCTAAAGTAGCTAAAGAAAGAGCTGCTAGACTACAAGAACTATTACATTTTTTAACATCATCACCAGAAATAACTAATGCTGATGTCGATCGAGCTTTAAAACAATTTGTTTTTGAGACTATGAATCTAACAGAGACGAATCGAAAGAGTTTTGTTAAGAAATCAAATCAAAATAGTGTTATACCATGGGATGATCCGTATCCGAATATAAGCGAGACTTTGAGTGAAGAACAACAAGTTATGTTGAAGAGTTTGAATTTAATGGAAAAGAAAGAGATGTCCAATTCGGATTTGAAAAAGAAAAAAGAAATTCGAGTGTCGAGTGCCAGTACAAATAGATCAATTAAATTTCAAGATGAGATAAATAGTGAATGTACAGCGAATAAAGAGTCGAGTGTACCATCAAGTATTTTAAAATCAAGACCATCGACAAAGCTTTCAGGTATTCTTTTATTTTATTAAATTTTTAACAATAAAAAAAAAAATTTTTTTTTGTACACTCAAGTTATTTTTTAAATTTTAATTTTTTAAACTTAAAAATTAGATTTATTATTATCGAGATCTAATTCAATTGAATTTGGTAAAAAATAAAATAATTAATTATAAGATGTCCCCTTTTCAAATGAGCAAAAAATATTATTTATTTAAAATAATCACTTTATTTATTTTTAAATTTAAATGTTCTTTTACTCGAGTTTAAAGCTAAGTTAATTGGTTAAATTTAATTCTATTTTGCACATATTTTCATAAAAAATGTATTACAGTTCTTTGACTTTTACAACCAAATGTGGATTCTCAAGAAAGCTTAAATCTAGAGACTTTAGTGCCCAAAATTAATCAAATGTTCGATTAAAAAACAAAAAGAAAGGGCCAGTTTTGTTTGATTATTTCAAAGTGAAAAAAGATGAAGTAAAATAAAAAGTTAACAAAAAGGCCAGAGAATGGAATTTATGTTTTTAATAAATTTTGCTGAAAATCAAGCTTGAATTGATCCTTTACTTAAATCTGGAAGTCAAAAGATGTTTATATCCTTTTGTTTTAATTAAATTTTGGACTTGAATCAACGAATCATTTGGTTAAGAAAATTGAAATTTTTGTTTTTTTTTTCTATTTTAGAAGATTAAGCTCTAACATTGCTTAACTATGTGCATTTAAATAATTTTTACTGGTGTTCAAAAAAAAATTTCAAGTTTTCAAAAAAAAAGGGGGTATTTGAGAGTCAAAAAAATTTGAGAGTCAATTTAAAAGATAAATATTTTAACTGCCTTTTTTTTAGCTCTTTAATAATATTTAAAAAAATTTTTTGAATTTTTTTGAATCTCAAGTGCTCCGTTTTTTTTTAAAACTTGCAATTAAATAATATAACAAAGCCTTGTAGCTCGGGTTTTAATTCAGTTGCTCTTCGTACTAAGTACAGTGATGTTTACAAGTACCAAACCAAACATCAAAAACAGGTCAAAAAATTTATATTAACTTAGAAACTTTTTTTCAAGTATTTACAAAATTGATTCCTAAAAGCTTTGTATTCTTGAAACATATAACTTTATTACCTTAGTAAATGAGTCATCAGATACAAGACTTGTTGAAGATCCTCTTAGAATTTAAGTCTTGACTTATTTTCTGCTTGAACAGATTTTTTACTTTTTACCATTTTAACTGATTGAAAAAAATTACGGTAATGGTTTTCCCATAAAAATTGTTTAAAGCCCTATTCGAAGCTTTCAAACAATATTTCAAAATGAATTAAATTTTAAATTTTCAAATGAACACAAAAAAAACACTAATTTTAGCCAATTATCTTAACTTTAGAAAATTTCTTTAAAAAAAAAAATTCCATAAAATCACAAATGACCCCTTAAAAAACAAATCATCAATTTTATAAACATAAAACCTTGAAAAAACTCATTTATATTTTTATTTAATGTTTTATGTTTAAAACAATCAATCACCTAGAAAATAATTTGCACCTTTAAAAAAAAAATAAATTTTTATCAATTTTTTAATTCATTTTTCATCCAAGTCCAATCGGTTCATTTTCCAGACACATTCGACTTAAACCCAAACAACGAATCTTTAAATGACATAATTCAACCAAAAACAATAGACGAATCTGTCGAATTAATTAACAACACACGCAAACGTGACCTAACCGAATGGGTATATGCAGAACATTATGATCCAAAGACTCTAGTTCAAATTCTAGCACAAACCAATTACACACATCCATATGTTGATTCATACTACAATCGCCGCGATGACTCTTTAATGTTAGTTTTTTCGAATCCATGTGACGAGACAACTTTATCCAACCATGAAGAATGTACTGTCAAATTACACTCGAATGTTGGATTTAGAAATTATTTAGAAAAAATATACGATATGATTATGGAATGGACGCGTGACGAAGAGGCTAAATATCAAGCTGGTTTAGTCAAAAAAGAAGTTGATAGATTCTCAAATGAATCAAGTGAAAGTTTTCAAAAAGACCGTACAATTGTATCACGTTCAACATCACCGAGTAAAAAGCGAACACCATCGCCAAAAGATAAAAAAAAGGCGAGTGTCGCTCAAAATGTACCAGTTTCAATGCCCAGTGAATCAGAGTACATAAGCTCTAATTTTATAAGTCATAATTCTCTCAAGGCATGGAAAATGGAACAAGATAGACAAGCTGAAGCAGCGAGTAAATTACAACCAAAGGCCAAATCACCGCGAGGTAAATCACCTAAAGCAAAGTCAAAATCACCTGATAGTAAAAAGGACAAAAAAACAAGTAGTAAAAGTCCAACAGGTAGTCGTGCTGGTTCGGCTAAATCGAAAAAATCAACATCTAGAAGTAATTCTAAATCGAAAATGGACAATGAAAAACCACCAGCGACACCAATTAGTGTACAAAAAGCCAATGAGAGTTTTATTGGTTATCAAATTGGTAACAATATGATTTATGTCAAGTCTCATTTGAGTCATATGTTTCCCTATAGTGGAGCTTTAATTAAAACAGAAAGAGTTAATTTGAAAACAGAGTCGAATTTGTTTGTTACTAGTTCGGTTATTAAAGATGGCAATACTTATTCAGTGCATTTAGTCGATCCGAAATTGGACGAAAACAATAATGAGGCTAATGCTAAAATAGCCGATTATACTTGTTTTACAAGTGTTTTTAAAGATGGTTTATCTTTGGCTGTTTCGACTCCTATTAATTATCAAGGTTTGTTTTATTAAAATAAAATTTTTGGGTTGATAGGAATTAAGATAATTTTCTATGAGATATTTCAATGAAAATGTACTATTGTGAATTTATTTCTCGTTGAGAAAAATAGAAAAACGCAAAAAACACTGTTTAAACGGCGTTTAAACGTGAGTGTTTTATCACTTAAAAAAACGCTTAAAAAACGTGAAATAAACAGACTAAGCGGCATAATCTTTTGCACAATAAAAATGTTTTTTTTAACGTTTTCAGGCGATTTTTCTATAAAAAAATTGATTTTTTATTTTTTTCAAATCTGTTTTGAAAATCAGCTTTTCATGGTCTTAATTTTTCAAAAAAAAACATTTCTAAAATTCTTTAACCTTTACGTAAATAATGCCGTTTTTTTACCTTTTTTCTAGTGTATTCTTTCGCGATAAAACACTCACGTTTGACCCACTAAAAGCTAAGAAACAGACAAAAAACAACGGTTAAACATAGTTTTAACATATAAATTCGATTCTCCGATCAACAAGAGCGATTGATACGTGGGATAAATTTTAGTTTTCGGGTTTAAGAGCATGCACTTCACCGCAAGGAAATACAATACAGTCACACGATCAGTCCATGGATAGACAACCGATAAAAAAGGCCATAAGAAAACCCTCTTAACCCTTTTTTCATTAGAAACTTTAAAAATTTATTTAATGATTCGATCGAATCATTAATTTTATTCTTTTCTTTAAAAAGATGACCCAAAATCCAGGACTGTGATCAAGTGCAGGGATAAAATTTGTAAAAAAAATTTGAATTAAAAAAAAATTTATTATTTTAAGACTTGAAAAAAATAGTTAAAATTGAACCAACACCAACAGCACCAAGTCCAACTCAACTCTTAGCTCAACAACAAGCTCTACAACAACAACAGCAAATCGAAGATCAAAAACAATCGAAAAAAACAGCTCAAAACAAAAAAGGAAAAAAAGGCGATGCCACACCAGAGCCCGTAAATATCTTTAGAATCCAATTTTCAAATCAAACAATTAAAGGTCAAAATATTAAAATTTTCTAGAAAAAAGAGGAGAAAAAAGAGGAAATACCTCTTCCTGAAGTGGTAAAAAAAATAAAAAAAATTAATAGTTTTTAAATACCCCCCACTCCCACTCATAGACCACACATTTAATGTTTTTTAATCACTCGCTACACTAAACCAAAAACAAACAAAAAACAAGAACGCTATTTTTTTTTAATCTTTAAAATTTAAATTCTAAGTTTTTTAAAATTTTCTTTAAGATCGAAGCGAAAGAAGAAACGCCAAAAATAGCTGTTCTACCATGGACACAATTGAATATTTCATGTCCAAATGGTTTAAGTTGTACATTTTTACCTGAGACGTACACTGGCGTACAACCATTGAGAGACAACGAACCACATCGTCTAGTCGTCAAACAAAAATACACTCAAAAATGCGACGAAAAAGCCGGTGAACACTTCAAAAATTTTAATCATAATATTCTAAAGGAGAAATCGCGTATGATCAAAAGTGATGGTACAGTAATTAAATTCTTTGTGGATGGTTCATTCGAAGTTCTTTATCCAAATGGTACAATTTATAGAAAAATAATTGAGACTTTACAAGAAAACGATTTGGAGACATTCGAAATTTTCGAACAAAAACAAAAAAATAAAAAAAAAGAATCACAAAAACTAGACGAACCAATACACCCACATTTCGAGACTAAAACCCAAATCAAATATTATGTTACAACTCAATCGGGCAATGAGTATTTAATAAATAAAGACGAAGAAAATTCATTTAAATTAGAAAAATTTTATCGTAATTTAAAAGCAACAGATAGTCAAAGCCACGAGGTTTTATTGACGAGAGAAGATAATTTAAGAATGGTATTGAGACCGGATGGTTCGAGTTTAGTCGATTTTAGTGATGGTACACGTATAACTACATTTTTTGTCCAACAGAGTCAAGAAAATACAAAGAGAGATAAATTTGTAAAAGTCGAATGCCCTGGTTATGCTACTACAATATTTAATGTTAAGACAAGTGAGTGTACATTGGTTTTCGGGAATAATGGAAGTATTGTTTGTTGTGATCCGTTTAGAGTTAATTATTCAGTAATGCATGGCAATGGTGAAATAGTCGATATTAATAAAGACGCTAGTGTTTATGTAACACATAAAAATGGTCCTCAATTGGCTAAAAATAAATTTTGTTTTAGACAAAATTCTGATATTATTCTCGAGCATGAAGATGAAATTGGAAATAAGTTTAAGGTAAATAAAAATGGAAAGAATATTATTTTTAATGTAAGTCAAGGTAGTGTAAAAGAAGGAAATAATATTAAGAGTTATGGTAAACATGCGCCTAGATTTTTTATTATACATAAAGATTCGAGTGGTACGGAGCTATTGAGAGCCGAGGATGTTAGTGATTATTTAGCTGATGTTGAAGTTGATCCAATGACAGCGATTATTAGAGATAATATTCAAGGTTATCCGAATATTATGGGCACAACTGTTCTAAGGCCTTTAAGAAGTAAGTTACATCTAGAAAATTTATTATTTTTTTTTAAAAAAAGAATTCTGGTCTCGATTCTGTAAATTAATTTCATTTGACATCAAAGTCAATTTTTTTTGTTAATTTAAAAACTAAAAATGAAATAATAATTTATATTAATGAGGATCACTCTCTTCAGCTACTTATCACTGAAAAGAAGGACTCTTTGCTTGCTCTTTTTGATTTTCTCTTGTGTCCGTTTCGTTTTTCGCGCGAAACAGATTTATCTAATTACTGCATGTTTTTTCTCTCTTAAAAGTGTTGCTAGCTAATCTACTAGTAAGTATACCTTGGTTACCTGCTTCGGTTTCTACCTAGTTCATCCATTCACTAACATTGTCTCTAACTTTTCTATAGAGTTTAGGTAAATCAACTTAACCAGGGACTTCTTAGGTCCACATGATTTGTTAACACTTTGAAGCAAATCATTTTGCTCTACCACTGAACAGCTCTTTAACTCATTTTCTCGTTTAAAATTTTCAATTCATTTCCAAAGAAACTTTTCAGAGTTCTAATTGTGTGCACCAATTGAACTACGCTTAGTTGTTTCATGTATTCTCTTGAAATAGGTACCTAAGAAATAATCATTTTTATCCAATAATTGTTTCTTAATCGGTTTCATCAGTTTTTTAGGCTATATGTGACTGGTTTCAATCAAAGAGAAGAAATATATTTTTAATATTTATTGAAATTCTATGAGGGAACGATCTGAAGGTATTTAGAATAAGATCCTTAATTATACTATCAAGTACGTGCTCATAAATGTGCAAGTAGGAATTCCTTATATAGATAGAAAGCAATGCCGTTGTCAGCATCTCGAAGATTTAACCTTCAGAGATACGTGTCGTGAGAAATGCCTTTTTAAATGCATCAGTTTGAGAGTTGATAGATAACTGATACTAGGTGGTTAACAAGCCTTAAAAAATAGACAACAAAGTGTTTTCGAGCTTTTTGACAAAGGTTTAAACTTTTTTTCAGAAAAAAAGAAAAAAAGGTTTAAACTTTTTTTCGAACTTTTAGAAAACTTAAAAAAAAATTTTTTTTGGAAAATTATTAATGATAATGCACAAAAAAAATTTTTTTTTAGTTGAAAAGTTTGAACTTTTAAGAGTCCAACGGCCACAACTACAAAGGATCTTTTGTTTTCATTAAACCTCTTTAAAATGTAATTATTTATCAAGATTGCTTAACTGATGCTTGGATGTGTGAATATGACGAAAAAGAAATTATACCACCCGGTTTACGATGTCGTAACTTACAAACATTTCCATCAAATCCGGAAGTTAAAGTTCACGGTGCAAATTTCGGAACAAATGCTGGTCGTGGTATATCAGTCGATTTAAACCCAAGTAGACGCGTCAAAAATCCACCAATAACAATAGCTAAACGCATGGAATATCGTCAATTAATAGAATACCAAAAGTTAAGTGACGAAGTTAAACTCAAGTTAATGACAGGTCTTAAAAATTACATGGCATATATTGCCAAACGAGCTGAAAATCATCGTTTATTACTTACCTATGATCCGAGAAATGAAGTCGAAAGACTAACACTATCAAAAATTTTACAAATTACAAGATCTGATCATTTACTCAATGCTGACATTTCTCAAATGTACAAAAAAGCCTTGTCCAAAAATACCACTGAATACATTGGTAAGGATCTTAAGAGTCTAAATAAACTATTAGTAAAACCCAAAACGAATGAAAAGAATAAAAAATTAGAAAATGAAATTGAAATTGAGAAAAAAAATCGTCATGCATGGAGACGTGGTTTTGTACCTTCGTATTTCGATAGCGAATGGGGTCAAGAATTTTTGTCCAAGCTCCAACAACCACAATCAAATAAAGAAAATTCATTTTTAAAAATAGCATCAGAAAATGATTTTACACAAATGTCAAACAATAATCATACAACAACAAGAACAACAACTAATCAACAGGACTCGAGTATTCAAAATAAACAAAAACCGATGGATAAAAAATACTTTCCACCAATGTCTTATTTGGAAACGGAATTTTCCAGTGAGAAAAAAGCAGCGGCTGTCAGTGCTCCCTTTGAACGATATCAACCACAATTTAAATTTGTGAATAAATTAGACGCGAAAAAATTGCCTAATTCCATTAAGACTACACGACCGAATGCTGTACCTAATGAATTATTTTTGTCTAATGAAGAAAATGTTAGACGAAAAGTTAATAATTCAATAGTAAATGCAGCCACAATGAATGGACGTTCATTGGATAAACGACGTGGTCTAGACGTTTATCCAAAGGAAATTAAATTTGGTATTTTAAGAGAAGGTTTTACTTATGTCACTGAATTTGAATTGATCAATGTTGGAATTGATGCTTGTAGATTTAAAATTAAACAACCTCCACCAGAGACTGGTTTGAAGATAATGTATAAGCCGGGTCCAATAGCAGCAGGTATGAATCGGGATTTAAGTGTTGTACTATTGGGAATATTTACTCTTTCAGAAGAAGACATGTCTGAACAAGTTTATCCTAAGATTCGAAAATTGAGACACGATTTGGAAATAACTACAGAAACGGATGTAATACGAGTGCCGATTGAGGCTGAAATAGCGAGTATTGAAGAGTTTAGAGCAATGTTCAGAGGCAATTTAGAAGCTGGTAAAGAAAAGAATGTTCGAATTATGTCGGTTAGACCTGGTAGTACTAAACAAGTCCTTACAAAACCATTTAATTTACAAAATAATAATAATAATAATAATAACATAAATGAGGACATACGAAATAGTCGTTTGAGTTAAATAGACAATAATGAAGGAATTTTTTTTAAAGTTTTTAATTTTGATTTTTTAATTTTTTAAATAAAAGTTTTAAATTTATTTTTGGCATAGAAAAAAAATCAAAAAACTAGAAATTTCGCATCTTTTTTTTTGCTTTAAATCTCTAAAAGCTAAAGAGATATTCTAAAAGCAAAAAGCCTAAAAAGGTAAAGTCAAAGTTTAGCTTTGTAAAAAACAAAAGCAAATTTGACTTGAATTTTCGGTAAAATAAAGAATTAATACTATTACTATTTACTATTTTCAATTTTATTTTTTGCAAATGCACAATAAAAATTTGATTTGAAAAGTAATTTTTTCTTAAATTGTAAATAGAAATAGTATTAAAACTTTTCTACTTTTTAGCTTTCTACTTTACAGTACAAATTAAACCTAACGGGTGTTCGAAAAGGGTTGTAGCTTTTATGTTTTCTTTGGTAAAATATTTTCTGTAAATCCGAATCTTTTGAAATTTTATACGTTTGTTCAAAGAACCTTTATGTTTACAAAAAAGTAAAGATTAATTACCTCCTTTGTGTCACCTTTGTATAAGTTATAATATCTTGACCTCATATTTAAGAATAAGGTTGAAAAAAACATAAAAAAAGTTAGAAAAACATATATTCTAGGAGAAAAACATATATTTTTTTTGAAGTGTCGAAATGGGAATAAAAACATAAATATTTATTTTTTAAAATTAAAAATTTGTTTTTTAATTTAAGTCAATAAAACATTAAACTTTTTCTAATAAAAATGAAAAGAAAAACT